>SNQJ01S0195264.1:0-17541 GCA_010110895.2 Picea sitchensis | reverse complement strand
CCTTTTATTTCCATTGTTAAACTCTGGTATTTATTCAATTTATGTATGTTAATGATGACATTACTACTCAGTCCCACTATCTAACACTTTCCTTTCAATTCTTGAGTCATACTAACATTTGTATAAGGGTATAAGTTTATATTGGTATTAACTTGAAAATGAAACAAAGGAATAGGACTTAGGGTCCAAACCCCTCTCCTTTCGACACCCTCCATATCTACGCTCAAGACTAAACAGACCATGTGAATAAGACGGTATACCTAACGTATGGGATGTCGGATTATTTACCTTAGCAATATGTTGGTTTTAATCCTAAGTTGTTTTAGTCTCTCATACATGACCATATTCCTCGACAGTCGTACACTATAAAACAATTGGTTGGTTAAAGGTCATTCATTCATAACATAGCCTAATGGTCTTTCCAGTTAGAAACAACCCCATACTAACAAATTTTTTATCTCTGCCAGACTTAGGTGAAGTATAGTTAACTGGTGCTAACTAGCTAGTGGTGGTTGAATATTTCCAAAACGTAGTTTTTGAGGAGATCCACCTCTTACTTTGCAATTCCATTAAATGTGATAGGAGGTTTCTGACAGTCGAGAGTTAACCTATGACCAGCCATTAATGGAGGTAGGTGAGAAATGAGGGCCAACTATGTATCTCGGTCGAACCCAAACTTGCCAATTCACCTCTATCACATGGTCGTGCTTCCCTTGTACCTTCAGCATTCATGTTGTGTGGGGTTCATGCTTTAGGGTTACATTAGTTGTTCACTTGTCATTTTTGTGAAGAGATTTCGAAGTTGGGCTCTGCATTTCTCTTTGTTTTTTTGCGTGGGGAGTATGGCAGCTTGGAGCACCTTCCAGGACTATTTCTACAACTGGTAAGTGACCCTTATATTTTTTATACATTCTACTCAGTCGCTCTGCAAGGTTTCTGGCCTTATGTCCTTTATATTCTTTCTGATGAATTCACACAGGTAGCATTTTCAGGTCTTTTGTTCTTAGGGTTAGTCGTCTCCTTCATCCTGTCATTTCTTTCTGTGCTAACACTGATGTGAGTCTCTTCAAGACTTCACTAGACTATGCCCTAGAAGTCCATATAAGTTAGGGATTTTCACTATATCTGCATACTATACTTAAGCATGATAAGGTAATTCCATGGGGTCAGTTTTCAAATGACATTTTCTATCCTGATTGGAAACTTGTAGTGAGTTTTCTACTCGATCCCTCTGCGTTAACACCGATGTGAGTCTCTTCGAGACTTCACCGGACTATGGCCCATAAGTCCATCTAAGTTAGGGATTCACACTATATCTGCATACTATACTTAAGCACGAAAAGGTAATTTCATGGGGCCAGTTTTCAAATGAAGTTTGTAATCCTATTTGGACACCTATAGTGCGTTTTCTATCAAGCCCTTGAGCCCTTTGTTTCCTATCTACCCAAGAAATTTTTATGACTGTCAAATTCTTATTAGAATTTTTCTGAAAGTTACATTCGGTATAACCATAGAAAAATATTATTTGTATCCTACGTTGTAAGTTTAAAGGAAAAACAAGGTCATCCTTTTCGTGCTAATTCGAGTCTAGTGAAATCAACATAGTGTTGACCCTGTTCTTCCTTTCTTTAGATGACTATTCTCTGACGGTAATAGAAAGATTTTGGGGATGTTTGTTGACCCGAGGCTTCCAATTTCTACACTTGTATTTATAATAAATATTTGGTTATGTTTATTATGCCACTCACACACTTCATTAATGATCGTCATTCGTGTATTCTTTCCTGTAATGTTTTTCTTTGATTTATTTACTGGTTCTTATCACTAATGATGGGACCCTGTGATTTGCGAGGGTACCCATCAGGGAGTCTTCGGTTCCTCCTCCCCTTTCGGTCTGGAAAGTACTCAACTCATCGCAACATCGAAGGATATCAAATCCCTCCATCTAAAGTTAAGTAATACTTTGATAATTCCTTTCCTATTATTACTCATTTTATTTTATTCATCTTATCTCTGTTGAAAAAATTATTAATGGTATTTCTTGCAAATTTGTGCAAGGGTTTTGGCCACACAAAAATCATGGATATCAACTTCTGTCACTCGCTTAAGAGGTATTCGGGTTCCATCTTGGCTCTTCCCAGAAGGGCCTAGACGACTAATGGTAGAAGGATTCAACTAAAGAGTATCTCTGTGGTAGAGATTTGTTTGTTTTTATGCTATTTTTTACCTTTGTTACTTGACTTCATGGTCGAATAAGAGGTTCGACTTTAAAACTGTATAATTCACTGAATGATTAAGTCGGATTTTTACTATGTCCTAACTCGAACATTATTGCAATGGAAAGTACGATTTGATTTTCTTGGCATACTGGAACTGTTCTTTGACATTCTGAAATAAATTATACTGTGAATAATATATGTTGTTTTCATGCCTATAGCTTTACTTTCAATCTTTATCACCGTAGATCCTAGGAAAAATAAAAGTGTTGGAAGTATAAATTCTCGTGTTTATTGTTGTAATGTTTTAACTTGGACTTGTAATAGTTAGACAGACCGTTTGTTTTCATTCCAAGTTGTACTCAAAGTTTTCTGGAACGAATTTACCTCACTTCTAAGCATGCAAATGTCTAAAGCTATTTGTTTCCCTATCACAGTCCAAATGTCTAAAGCTATTTGTTTCCCTATCACAGTCAGTGTTGACGGGATCTAAGCATTAGGTATTAAAATAGGTCCAAGTCTCATTAGTGAAAATAGATTGAGAGTTACTCAATAAACCCATTATTGGCTCATTACCCCTAATTGGGGCATATTATATTAGTAATGTGTTATTCTATTTATGTTATATTTGAGCTATTGAATGTAATTTGATAATTCCAGTCTCCTATATACCAAGGAGACTTTTTTCACTTTGAATCATCTTGTACATGAACATTTAAGGGGTAAAGGAGTTTGCCCCTCGGTAATGCATTATCCCAAATTATCTCTTCTTTTCTCAAGGCTGGATTACTTTTTTCTCATGTTTTTCTTTATATGGATATTTGTCTTAACATATGGTATCGTGAGCTCAAGACCTTGGGGTTCTCTGCACGCTACATCACAAACATCTTGAATTTTCCCTGAATTTTCATCGTTTCAAGGAATGGCTTGGAGGATATTTATTAGATGGATCAGGCATGTTAACTAAATTTCATCTCCTAAGGCCTGAGTAATTTCATAGATACATCATGTATAAGATAGGGTTCTAGAATAATCTTGAATTGAGTTTACTTTAAATTTTCACTATAAAAAATTATTATCTCAGAATGTTTCATAATCAACTCCGCCAGAGGCTATTCATAGAAATAGTAAGGTATCTATGGTAAAATTTCATCTTTATGGGTCATCTTAAATTTGTAGATACACCCTATGTAAGATAGGATATTTGACTAGTCTCAAGAAGGTAGTTCCAGGAAATAATCATAACTCTTCCTAGAGTATCCAAATTGAGGGACTTGTTTCATTGATCATGGGTCATTTTAGTATTTTGTATACAAGTTTCAGAATTTTATCAATTATTTTAGCAATGCTATACAAGTGAGATCTCCTGAAAGGCCAAAAATCCGGCAGTTGTGGGAAGTTAATGGGAATTCCACTGGGCCCCATCTGATCGTAACTATGGAATTACGAGAAGAAACATCATGTATAAGAGAAATAAAAGTTTCATACCTGTATAACAAACTTGGAGATAAACAATAAAAGAAAATTGTCCGCAGAACCACCAAAATCGGTCTAAAAGTGATACTGGCCAAATATGCCACCAAAAAAGGGAACTTACACCAAATAAGCCTGCATAAACCCCACGGATTCTTGATGAAGGTGAATAAAATGTGTAGGACATATGATTTACAAACAACATAGGGTAAATAAAAGATGAACTACAAGATGATGGAGGGTTTAAAAGGGGAAAGATCATAAAGATGGAAAATATTCATAAGAGAAGACACTCCTGAAGTGAAAATGTATCCCATGAAATCTATGATGAGGACACATGAAGGTGAATCAAGAATGAGAAACTCCCAACTTTGGCTTGAAGACCAACCACGCTCCTAAGATGGATATGAGAAAGTTTGATGGCAAGGACCCAATCACATGGATATCAAATGGAGCAATTTGTTGATCTCCATACGTGCCACATACACAAAAGGTATGAATCTGCTTCTTTATATTTAGAACTCCATTCCATTTGTATGGTATCATTGGCTTTGTTCTCACAAATCACTCATCAATTGGACAAATTTTTCACGGGCAAAATGATAGCACACTCTTTGAGGATACATGGAGCACACCTTTTTTAGCCAATTGGTAAATCTCAAGCCAAAGGGTTCAATTACTGAGCACATTGAGAACTTCCCAAAGATTGAATATAAAGGTAACCATATTCCGCATGATCACTTGATTGATGTATTCATAGGAACTTTAGCTGGATAATATTCAACACAGAGGTTCGGGCTTTTGGGGAACCCAAACTGGTTGGAGAAATGCATTTAAGGTGGCAAGAAATGTTTGAAAGTAAAAATATGGCTATGGCTACTAGAAGGGACTAACTCTAACATCTATAGAGAGAACAATGCTCCTTCTAAAACACCTCAACCTACAAGGTTGACATTCCAAAAAATTGGAGGAAAGAAAGAAAAAAGGTTTATGCTTTAATTGTGACATCAAGTACAAGAAGGGACATAAGTGTGGTGGAGAAGAAATTATTCTACTTAGGATTGTGAAGAGGAAGAAGAATAAGAAAAAGAATTATTTCAATATGAAAGCCGCTAGCCAATTTCATCTAAAGAGTTGACTCTCAACATCGTGGTACGCATTGGTTGGAATTATTACCTCAAACCCTCAAGATCCAAGGATCTATCAAAAGAAAAAGGTAATAGTCCTAATTGATTCCTCAAGTAAAGATTTTATAATTTCATTCACTATAAATTAGCCAAAGCTCTTAATTACTTTGTATATCCAAGGCACAGAAGTTTCAAGTAATGATTGCGATGGAGGAACTATCAATTGCTCAGAAAAATGCAATAAGATCAATCTACTATGGGGAATATGTAATGAATAGTCCAATGATTTACTCCATGGGTGGTGCGATGTTGTACTAGGAATCCAATGGTTACAACTATTAGGAACAATGGCTTTAATTTTCAAGAATCCTTTATAAATTTTCTGAAGGAAAAAGAAATTGAGTTAAGAGGTATCATGGTTGGAAACCCTGTAAGGTGGATAAGCTCCTAATGGTATGAAAAAAATTATTGAAAAGGCACTACTATGCTATTGCACAACTATGCTCACTAGATGTTCAAACATCTAAGCCATCTATTCCTGCTGATTCCAAAGGATCATTGATAATCATTCCAAAGTATTTGAAGATATTCTAAAGGTCTTCTCACCCACTCAAATCATGATCATGAAATTACTCTAATTCTTGGGAGTGTTCCTCCTAACATCAGGCCACATGATACCCCTTACTCTTTAAGAGGAAATTGAGCAATATGGTTGAAGAAAATGTTAGAGGTTGGTAATATTAGACCTAGCCAAAAGTTCTTGTATCCGCACTCAGCTGGTAATGGTATTCAAGAAAGATAGCTCATGGCATATGTGTCCATATTATAGAGAGCCCAATAAGATCACTATTAAAGATAAGTCTCCCATTCCGCCATTGATGAATCATAGGATGAACTACAAGGAGCAATCTTATTTCACAAAATTATATCTCGCTCAAGGTATCATCAGTATCATAATGAAGGAAGAAGATATCCTAAAATAAAGGTTCCAATCCCTGAAGGCCGGTCATTTTGTATCATGCCTTTGGCCTTACAAATGAACCTTCTTAATGCCCAAGTACATGGAATCTTCCATTTCAAGCCCTTCCTTTGAAAATTTGTGTGCTAGCATTTTTGGATGATATACTAATCTATAGCAATTCTGGGAGGATCATGGGAGACATGTTGACAAGGTACATAACTACTAAAGGAGAAACAACTATATGCCAAACCATCCAAATGTTCTTTGGAGTAAAGGAGGTATGGAGTATTTAACAGCATGTATCTCATGAAGGTTTTATGGTAGACCCTAACAAGATTATGCCATGATGGACTGGTCGATTCCTGCAAAACATTGAAGAATCTTAGATGATTTTGGTTTTGATAGGTTACTACCGCAAGTTTGTTCTGGAATTCATGGAAGAATAGCAAAGGACTTTAACGTAGAATCCAACTAAGAAGGATGCATTTTCATGGACTCTAGAGGCAACTAAAGCTTTAACAACTTAAAGAGGTGGATGTAAAGTCTGCTCTGACTACCCGTGATTTCACAAAAACCTTTTTTTGGAATGTGATGCCTCGGAAATGGAATTGGTAAGGTCCTAATGCAAGAAGGAAGGTCTCAGCTTTTGAAAGTCAATTCACCTAAGGGAAAGGGACTTCCTAAAACCCATTTATAAGAAGGAAATGATGGTACATTACATGCATTGAAGAATGGCATCCTTAATTAATTGTAGGCACTTCAAGGAGAAAATAGATCATGATAGTCTTAAATACTTGAACAAAGACTATCTTCAAGAACAACAAAAATGGGTAAATCCTCAAGATATTGTGTTATGATTTTGAATTTGTCTATGTAAAAAAGGGAAGCAAAAATGTTGTGGCGATGCACTCAAGAAAGGATGAAGATGTTGAGGCTTCTATGTTATCTCATCATCCAACCCGATTGGATACGAAGCAAGGGATGAATGGAAGAATGAAAAAGCTGGACTCTCATTCAAAGGTTGTAGCAGGATTCCAAAAGGCATCGTGATACATTTATACGGAAAATGATTCACTACGGTACAAAGATCGCGAGTATTTATGTTAGAACTCCCAACTCAAACAAAAGGTACTATTAAATCGACACCCTCTAGTGTAGGAGGGCACTTGGGATTTTGACAACCTACCATAGAGCCAAGAAGGATTTTTGGGATGGCTAAACCTATAGTTCAAAGGTTTGTGGAAGAAATCTTTCGGTTTCAAGCAACAAAATAAGGTGGAAATAATTAAGAACCTAGATCTTTTTATAACAATTATTCCATCCCAAGTCAAGGAGGAGGTTTCCATGGATTTCATAACAGGTTACCAAAGTCCGAAAGAAATATTGTCATCATGGTGACTTTTGATAGAATGACCAAGCATTACCTTTGCACTCTTTCATCCCTTCAAATATAGTACATTTGCCACTTTATTCATGGAGACAGTTCAAAACTACATGGCAACCCAAAGATTATTGTATGATAGATATCCCACCTTCACTGGACATTTCTGGACAAAATCATTTTCTCTTTCGGTACTCAATTGTCTCATAGATCATTTTATCATCCTCAATCTAATAGACAACCCGAGATAGTGAACAAAAGTCCGAAGGTTACTTTCGCTTGGATTCTTTCTATGATAAAACACAACGTGGTTCAAATGGTTACCCTGCGTAATTTGGTGGTATAACACTACCATCACATTTAACAATTCCATGCCATGCTCTACGCACTGCCACTTTCTATTGGCTCAAGACCCATTAATCAAGGCCCCTCAAACATCAGTTTTCAGGATGTCATTTTTTCAACGCACTCTATTTTGTCTCAGATTATGAGCATTATATGACACCATGCCATCGAAGTAAAATTGGATTTTCCAACCCGATATTGATGTCTTTGGCACCCATCGCCTTAGGTCGCGGCAATACCGACGCTGTAAATCGCGGGCAAGAGAGACATTTAAAACGTGGCAATAACGATGTTGTAAACGTGGAAAAAGAGATGTTTAAAATGTGGTAATATCGACAAGCGCAGAAACGTGGTAAGAGAGACGCTTCAAACGTGGCAAGAGAGACGCGCTTAAAAGGTGGCAAAGAGACGCTCTTAAGGTAAGTGCGAGAGACGCTTTAAAGGTGGAAAGAACGACATTTCAGAGGTGGAAAGAGAGACCTTCTGAAGGTGGAAAGAATGAAAAGACGAGGTATTAGCTCCGGTCGGTTGCTATGGCAGCGACACTCTTGGATGTGGAAAGAACAACATCCATCAGGTGGAAAGAGCGATGTCCGAGTTACTAGTCTGACTTCTTGGTTACAAGCGAAGCCATAATCTTGGAGGTGGAAAGAGATATCTAATGTGGCAATAGCGATGGGAAGAGTGAAATACATCGTCACAATTGCCACCTTTGTGGTAGGTATTTAAAAAAAATACAATATCAATATCAATACCTAATAGTCATTCCAAGTGCAAAGGAGGATAAGTCATATAGGTGTCATCTAGTGACCCACTTAATAGTTTCCTTAGGCTTTTCCTCACACTAAAGGTTGGGTTTTTTCTTTCTAGAGTGTCTAAGAGATAAAAAGACCCAATACGGTGAATGAACTGACATTAAGTTCATACACATATAACAGATCCTTCAAACTTTTACCTAATGAAACATACTGTCACAACTTCTATCCTAATGAGATTACTCTTGGTATCATCTCCACAACCATGAAGACCCAAAATATGAGGTATGCAAAATTTGTGCATGGAAAATCACTTTAAAATGAACTTGTGTCTAACTACATGCTCATCTCCTCTTCTCTAAATGACGTCCATAGCATAACCATACAAAATTAATCAAACCTATTAACTAATAATATCATAACCATTATGTAATTTCAATGTCGAACATAGACAAGTTATCAGATATCAAGAGAACATCAGTTTCCCCAAAAAAGCACTTCCAAAGTTTCTCCTTGGGGTTAAGAATTCTCAATGTTTAAGAATAGGAGTAATGATGAAACTAGACCAAACCATGTTCCAATGCCAAGTGCTATATGCTCTCTATAGGCCTTTCTTTTTTGTATGCCAAGGGGTTTGACATAACACTCCTGGAGTACATGGAACCATTTCCTTCAGATGAAGAAAGATTTCATCACTTTACAAGGTCGTAGGTGATATATAAAACTTAACTAAAATGCCAACCTTTGAGCTTTTTCCATGATTAAGAGCTCCTTAATTTTGAGCCTCAGAGGTAAACAAAGAAATATGTAAGATATTAACATGAATCTCCAAAATTGTGAAGTAGAAGGTTAAAAGTCCAAACCAAAATACACAAAGAGAAATAAATAGTGGCCAATGGCAGCTTGGATATTATTGTACGATGCTTATTTTATAACTTGCTGACTTGTTGAACAAACTTTAGTTCAAGCCTCAAGCATGCCAAAGATACTCAAATAAACATGAATGGGCAAGTTACCGACATAAACTAAATTAACAAATTTAGTTTTTGTTAATTTCAGGGAACGTACTTCGATACAATGTTAATTTCAGATCATGGTAACTAGATTTTGCATTCGAAATTAACATAAATGTAGCACTAAGTAGCTAAAAACTAAAAACCTCAAAAAAAATGAGCAACTTCTGAAAAGGTAATCTACAAACACATAATGCCAGAAATACGAACAACACAAACAAAAAAAATCAATGCTCAACACAGCATCCATATTCTATTGAAAACTTAAAGAAGAATTACATCGCTATAGCTCAAAACACAAATAAGCTAACCAACACAATGGTCCACCCAACATCTCCTATATAGACTAGGAGAAACTAGGATTACAACTAATGCTCTCCATCCTCATGGAGGAGGCCCCACACATCCTTGGGGACATCTCCCTCAGTGACATTCTAGAGGAAATGAAATAAGTAGCATAAATGCATGATGTGCTTACCATTTCAAGGTAAGAGTTGATGTGTGAAGGATGCCTTGAAAAAATGTACCAGAACCATAACCAAATGGAAATTTCATGATTACTCACATTCTATTTTATGTTTCTCTGATTTCTATATGACTAATGGATTATACTTTAAACGTCATATGTTTATGTCATGAATATTGTTAAGTATGCTTTAGAAGTCATGTCCTCGAGTTTTGTATTTATTTCACACAATAATGGAAATATGCCATGAGACTCTGCTTTCTTGAGCATACAATGTTTCCATAAAAAAACAGTAAGTCTAGAAAATTGTGAGAGTGGAGAAGAATATAGATGTTAAAGGAAGTTTGAAAAACTCCACATATGTAGTTTTGCATCATCCCCAAGGAAAATAATATCATTCAAAAAAGGTATCTAAAGGTGATAACCTGTCATCTCAACAAGCTCCATCTATTATTAAGTGATGAATAAGATGTGGATCTAAAACAACAATGGCTGTTTCCTAAAATTGGCTATGAACTATACAAGAAATCCACACAATATCCCTAAATAGGAAGGCTGAAAAAACAATAAAAAAATTATCATCCATTTCCAAAGAGATCAACCATAACATTTACCAATAAAAAGTCCTATAATATAGCATATTGTGACCTCTAGTTAGTATAAAGACTCAAAATATAGTAATTTGTGAAGCACATCCTAAACCATATAATTTTTTATCCAAAAGTGCATTATCCCAAGTAACCACAGTCTATGAAATGCAAAAATTTAATCCCTTAATAATTTCTAGTTTCTAGCTTTCAAAAAAAATCCAATGCGGATGCAAATACAGGATGCAGGCTGTAAAACCACCTCCTTCAAAAGTAGAATCTGAAGCAGGTGTAGTCAAAGGCAATAAGAGGTCCCAAATGACACCACAAATCCTTCATATCTAACAACTGAGTAACATTGAATCCATTTTATCGTGCATGCTCGAAGGATGTCAGATATTCCATAGGCATTCTACAAAAAATTGAACATTAAATTCAAGAAACTAACTCAACCCTCAAGATCAAACTCATTCTATAGAAGTTCCGACGTACCTTTTAGAGCACTTATAGCAGTTAAAGCATATTTTGCATCAATAAACTCCACAAAACATAGAACATAAGGCTCTCCACCAGACATATCAAAGACATCCGGAATCAAACAAATGTAAACTAAAAAATAGATTCAATACTATAAAATAAGATAGTTGAACATATTTTTTAATAGGAAACCTTTAAAAATATTTTGGGAATGCTCTTAATTGCCTAATATTTATAGAAAAATTGCCTAAAGAATTGAATCCTATAAAGAATCAATTTGTTGACTACTGAGCAATTTATAATTATGTTCCCACACTGCCTCTAAAATAATTAAACAATATAGATGCATAATTATTGTTTAAGAACAAGTAGAGAGAAAAGGGTGTATGCATCATTACCTAAAGGTTTCTATACCAACTATTATAGGTGGTACGATAGTCATGTCAATGATAAGGGATATAGATATAGATGATTCACTATTAGGCCTAGCTCTTGTCATAATGGACTGCTACTATAATAGGATTGTATTAAGAGTATTTTTTACTACTGTTGTTATAGTTGACTGGTGGGAGACATCAGAAAAGCCACAAATGTTATATGGCACTCCCGAGTCCTAATTATTGTCTTATGTCTAGAACTATACAACATGTTGTAATGAATTCAATCTGTTAAACACCTAGAATAACTCTATTAAGAACTGCCATCAACTGCCACATTTGTAATGTATTTACCTATTATGTCCTCAGCCAGTCATAAGTAGGATATTGTAGAGAGGAACATCAAGAAAGAAGAGAACAATTGGAATGGGTAACATATGAGATTTTGTATCATGAGACCAAACTTTGATTAGACATAAATTATGTGTTCAAATTTAACATTTAACTGTTGCACTGCCAGACATGGATAAGTTTCTCTGAAGTTATATCACCTATTGATACCATTCCTAGGAAAATTAAATACTATGAGACTTCAACATAGAAAAACATATTGAATACTAGAAATGAGTTAATAGAGTTATGGAACAAAAAATATCAACCCTCGTGGAAAAATTACATACCCCAAACTATTATTGTTTTCATTTCACTAAATAACCTTATCTAAGTCTTAAATTGTTTCTTTATCAGGTATTAGAATTTTTCTTAAGGTCATATGTTTTGCTAAAGGATTCACTATTAGTACAATAATTTTACATGTAGTGTTCTAAAGTCCTAAAAAACATAAGCAAATATGGTGAAAAATGATGAGTGAGATTGTTGTGATTGAGATTTTTGGTTTTGATCTACCTAAAAAGTGTCAACATTAATAATTTGTACTCCAAAAAAACATTTGATTTCAATCACAACATGAAAACGTGTCATGCAAATAATCGGTAACAAACAAGAAAGATAGATCCTAGGCTGCAGTATATCAAAATGAACAAAAAGATGGTGTAACTGAGACTTTTGCTTAAATGCCATTATAAATGATGCGACCTAGGAATGTTATCAAAGTAGTTTACAAAGATAAAATACTTGCTCCAAACTTGTTAGGCTTGACTATAACTGTAGCTTTTATAGCCTTACATACAACAAGTATATAGCTATAGTGTCAATGTGCCTTTTGATTGGCATTAGATATTAGATGGGTGATCTAGACTCCAAATTCATATATGACAACTCATAAAAAGTTTAAGGTGAAGGTTAATAGCAAAAAGATGCCTCACAACAAATGAGGTATTGGCTAAATGGTGAGGTTGATGGACGTTTGCTTCATCCACTAAGGTTCAGTTCTAGTATTCTAATACAATCCATGAACAAGCTCTATTCACAAGAGCAACCAACAATAAAGAAACCCTGATAACAAATACTTATCTCTTCTTCTTTTCAAACTCTAGTGAGGGTAGACAACTAAGCAGCAATTCTAATGTGAATCGGCACAAGATAAAGACAATAGAGAAAGATAGCGACTACAAAAATTGGCACAAGATTGGCGCATCACTAGAGCAAGATACCACACCACAAAACTGGCACAACTAGTAACTGCATCTACAATTGCAATTTCTACTACAAATTTAATTGCAACTGTAATTAGCACAAAGTGATTGGGCAACACCACACAACCTTATCACAACTCTTCCAAAGGTAGCACACAAGAGAGATCACCAAGAACCACCAAGAATAACCTTCCCCAAGTAGGGCGCACTCCCCAAGAGAACCAAAAACCAAAAAATCTAAATTAGCCATAACCATGACCGCAGTATGAGAACCGTGTGGTTGTACAAATGAACTAACCCATACTTGCATTTATACTAATTTGGGTAATCATTTAGGGCCAACTTCTTATTTTGAATCTTCAAATTTACTTTATTATTCCTGTGGGCCAACTTCTTTTGTGGTCTCTATTTCCCTTTATTCTTTTCTCTCGAAAGGTTCTTCAACTATTCAATATCTCCTTTTGACTTTGGAATCTTATTCCCTTCCTAAGAAAAATTTGTCTAGAGGGAATAATTTCATGCAGCTACCAAAAACATCAACACATCCTCACGTGGATCTCCTACCTTGGTAGTAACTAAGAAGAAGCAATTGAAGTGGCCACTTTGCATAGATTATAAAGCTTGCCCGAAACGAGGTCACTATGGAAGAATTGTTGCCCAGTTCCCCGCATTTCTATTGGAAATTCATCCCCATTATTCACACATTGCTCAACCATTGATTCAGGGTTGCAACTAGATGACTCTTCTTTGTCAGACTTCCAAAGCAAAATAACATCTCATAGGCTTTAAGATGGTTATGCTATGTCCAGATGTTTGTTTTCCTAGATTTGCAACAACCTTTGAGATTGAGATGGATGCTTCTCAATATGCCACATGCATTGTTCTTAATCAAGCAGGATATCTAGTAGCATACTAGTTAGAAACTTCGTCCTCAGCCTAATCTCTAACCAGAATAGTTGTGACAAGGAGTTTATGTATTGGTTCAAGTACTCAAGCAATGGGTACACTAGATCCTTGGTAAGGAAATTATCCTATACATTGATCACCAACCTCTCTAGTAGTTTTTTAATTCACATTCTAAAATTAAGGAACAAAGACATTTAAAATGGGTTTCCTGCATTCAATGATTTCATTTAGTCATGAAGGGCAGCTCCAGTAGAGGTCCATCACATTTTAGATGTAGGATATGTAGCCTACTAGGAATGAAAAATTAGTTTTCCTTTAATCCAACTTTGATCTTGCCATGGAGTCCACCCAAAAACCAACGACAGTCAATCAAACTCATTGACATCTTCCAGCTACATCTTGGTAAATTTGTGTTGGTTTACTTAGATGACATTTTGTTTTTCAGCAAAACTGGTTCAAATAAATTTCAACATGTTAGCACAATTTTGGACCTCTTTTGCTAGGACAGGTTGTAGGCCTAAATGAAGAAGCCATTCTTTGGACAAAATTCTATTGTGATTGATGAGACTGGACTTCATGTAGATCCTACAAAAGTCTAGGTTTTGAATGAGAAAACAAAGAATATACATAACCTACCAATCCTTGCATGCTTTACATTGAGTCATAAAGACATCAGGGTTGTACGCCATTTCACATTTGCAGTGCCTACAAGAAACAGACAGACAGGAGGCATTTCGTTAAAGACACATCTCAGAGGTCGACAGATCGAAACCCCGAGAGGTGAAAAACAAAGCAAAAATTTCACAACAAATCTCGCTGACTTGTACAGCCACCCTATCGAGAATGAACCCTTCGGTTGCAGCGTTGTATTCAAAGTGGAATAAATAGTCTTCAGAGTCGACACTGTCTAGTTTTGTGTAGTTCTTGAAAGTATGCACACTGCATTTTCCCTCAATTGTATTGACGCTCTGCTCATCGAAATGATCTGAAAGGAAGAGCCACTTTGCGTCGTGGAATTGGTGACAACCTCCTATAGACTCCTCTGGCCAATAATACCACCGCACACGGACCCTCACAAGGCTTCCCCGACAATCGACTTCTATCTTCTCCACCCTATCTATGTATGGTGGCTTCTAGGCATCCTCGGGATTCAACATGCATCACAGTCCCTGACTAAAGAAGCTATCTTTTAAGCTATGTAATATGGCTATGTATGGAATCGACACGCATCACAGCCTACAAGATATCTTTCAATGGCCACGATGAGTCATCGATTGCAGTGACAGCCATCGAATGCCAAATGATAGCAAGAGGATACTGACAAGGGCTCTGATATATAGTGACATGTCAAGATTTCAGCTCGAAAATTGATGTAGCAGATGTTACTTCCAAGTAATGAGATGAGACCGTATGTCCGCATTTATGAACCGCCGTCATCTCGACAATAAGAGGTTCGTTTGAATATCCAATGGGATCTTGCCAAAAAGGATTTTAAATAACTGAAATAAATAAAAAAAATCTATTGCTAAAGTGTAACATTAGAAAACCATATAAATATTTGGGTTAATGCGTGGATTAATATGTTGTCAATGGAAAACTTATCCCTATATACCAGCCTATCGGCAGCTATAATACGACATGATATATGATACTTTTTTCATATCCAAAATTCTTAGAAGGCGTTAGAGATCCCTGTGCTAGTACATCAATAGAAAATATCTACCATTAAATGGAGAGGAGGTGGAGAAAATACTTTAGCTTCAACCTGATAATCGTGTCGCCATAGTCTATCCAATTTGTTTCCCATCATGTATAGAACCCTTAAATTATTCATTGGAGTCTAGGAGGGCAAGCAAGAGTGGGGACAATTATACTACTGTATCCATAGAGGATTTGATGAATTTACCCTCCTCACTATACTTTGATCTTCAATTGCAAGAAGTTGTAAGTTCTTGAAATGATATGGTTTAGCACTTTTGAACCATGAAAATTCTGAGTCTGGAAAGTCACGGTTATGAATGATGGGAGGAAATGTGTCCATGTTGCTATCGTAGTCATAATAAATGACCGCCAAGAACCATCCTAATTCCTTTCACCTTAGTTAATAGTACACTGACAGAGAAACATGGCTATATAGTAGAAAGTAGACACCCAAGAATTTTAGTAAAATTTTACAGTGTGACAATTGTCATCTCTCAAGGGAGTCTGAAAATAAATCTTCTTAGGTAATCTGTAAATACCAGGAATTCTAATACATAATTCAGAACAAGTATGATTTTTCATCAATCATCATCAATAGTTTTAAAGATTAAAGAAAAGCATAAACAAGATTAAATCATCCCTAAAGGATGAAATGGGACAGGACGACAGGGAAGTGCCAAACTAAGTTTTCTAGGAAAAGCAACTGTAAAAATAGGTGTTCCTTCTTGAGGCAAATCTCATACTAATAAGATCTATGAGACATGATTAAGATAAAGAATGAAGTATTCTACATTTTAAATAGTTCACAAACATGATATAGAGGAAAATAGGTTGAAACGCCAAAAAGAGAAAATGACACAAATTTTAAAGGATCGTCTCCTATAAAACTGTAAACACAAAAAAAATCAAGCCAGGAAGGAACCATTCTACCCCAACCTTGAGATGCCTATTCAGAAAAATATATCTACTTTTTCCAATCTAAGAGCATGTTATATCCTGCGACACAGTAGATTTCCAATTGACAAAAGCAGTACCTCATCAATGGTCACGAGATCAACTTTTTCCTTTGCAATCTCTTCACAATGAACAGTTGCAACCATCACTTTTCACATGCATATTCAAAATTTATATCATATATATCTGGTAAAATTACAAGAGAAACATCCTACTTGTTAGAGCAAACCTAAGCAGTATGCACCTTTTGAGCGGGCAAGTCGAGATCTTTATTTTCTTTGATAATTTTCGAGATCTGTTGTATGCTGAAAGGAAAGCCAGATGCAGGAACAACTTCTCTTCTGTCACCAGCAAGTCCACTAGAGACAATGGAATGGAATAAACGCTGCCTCAGAAAAGCAACCTACAAGTATCCCACAACTAATGATATACTTGCATGCAATTGCATGTCAAGATTGTCAACTAACCTAGCCCAAATTACTCCTTCACATAAAATTTTGTGTTCACTACACACACAACAACCAAGAAACAAGTTGATACCTATATCAAAGTATTTTAAAGATGACAACCATGAGGAAACATTAAGTAATAAATTATGCCTACAAAATAGAAAAGCACAACTCCCAAATGATTCTCAAAGTAGTCAGAAACCCAAATTGACCATGGTCACAATTAAAGCAAAAGTTAACTCAAACTAGGTTTACTAAGCATATCATTAAATTCAAATTGTAAGGATCGCAACACTTACCTATTCTTTAAACATCTCTTCTTTCTCCTCATAACTCAACAAAGTTGTTATCTCAATCTAAAACATCCAGAATAAGTTATATTCAGTAAATAAAGAGGTGGGCAGCATTGTCCAAGAAAAAATGCCAAAGAGTATTGGAGGATCAAACAAACAACATTCTTCAACAACACTTTAAATTAACTGAGAGAACTTACATTAAAAAAATCACTAAGTGGGGTCTCCTTGTGCTTAGGGGGCTTTGCAACAGAATCCCAGATCTGCATGCAAAATATAAGATCAGCCTAATGACTGAAAGCAAAAAACACATTTCAATTTGAGTGACAAGAAACCCAAAAAACATATTTACCTTCTGAATATCTTCACGAAGAATGGGTTCCAAAACTTCTAAAGGGGTCTATGCATAAATAGAACCAATCATTCATTAAAAGCAGACCGGTGAATTCAAACTCAAAAATAAAA
>SNQJ01S0195263.1:0-17541 GCA_010110895.2 Picea sitchensis | reverse complement strand
TGTTCAAGTCAAGATCTAGCATGCTACCTATAGATAAATTTCTTGCATGGCTTCATTGGAAGCACGAGTTTACGTGATTAAGGAGCAATGCAAGATGTTAGTGTAGGAATAGGCAAATAGAAAATAAGTTCACCACACGAACATTTAGATCTTTTTCAGTTTAGTCTCATAAATAAGCAGGGGGCTGCACACAAGTTACAGGTTTTAGAGAGGTAGTTGTTTACCTGCTCGATCATTGCCACTTTGCACAACTATCCCCTACAGCCCTTGTGAAAGCTATTCATTCAATTTTTAACGTGAACAGAAATGTGTTGCCTCTATCAGTCATTGCCCAAATGTTATTCCAGCAATGCTTATGACTGTTCTTTCGTGCCCTTTGTTGGTGTATTCAATGAAGAAAGTGGTCAATTAGACATTGAGCTTACAGTGGAGAAATTTCAGTCCCAAATAGTTGCTTGGAAAGAACAGCATGATATCTTGATCTTGCCAACCATCAATACATTTAAAATCAGGCTTGAGAGCTGTGAACAAAAATGTGTTGCCTCTATCAGTCATTACCCAAATGTTATTCCAGCAATGCTTATGACTGTTCTTTCGTGACCTTTGTTGGTGTATTCAATGAAGAAAGTGGTCAATTAGACATTGAGCTTACAGTGGAGAAATTTCAGTCCCAAATAGTTGCTTGGAAAGAACAACATGATATATTGATCTTGCCAACCATCAATACATTTAAAATCAGGCTTGAGAGTTATGAAGCTCAGACAGATATGTGGATGGAAATGCTGCGGAATGTTCATATTTGCATTGTCTATCGTGCACAACTCGTATCGTTTTGAGCAAAAATATGTTGTATATGGGAAACACTTATTTCCTTTTTACACTTTGTTAAAACAGGTCCTAAACAACACAGGTTTGAACCTTATTTGTTTTTTTGATGATAACATAGAGGCAAAGATTTCATCATGGCATTCTGAATCATCTCTTATAAGGCATATGGTGTCAAGAAAAGACTTACGTCCAAACGCTCATTGCATATGAGCTTGCAAACTTGACAAGTCTGGTGTGGCTTCATCAATTCCAACATTAATCTCCAAAGAACTTGAGTTACAACTCGAGAACACGCTTTAGTGTCTGAAAACCGAGGAAAGCTCCTGGACCATTAGTCGTTGTTGATGTTTCCAAACAAAATAAGGACGGCCTCTTTGTTACCTTTTCCCCCATGGTACGCATGCATATATCAAAGCCCAAGAACAGCAATCTTGCTGTCAAGAATAATTGCACGCGCTGATGGATCGGACTCATTTTGTGGGAACTGTAAAGGAGAGGGAGGGCTTCCTTGTTCCGTTTGCCAATATCGTAGTCTTGTCAAGTGTGAAAATTTCTGGGGAGATGATTCTTTCCTTACCCGATTTCCACACACGCCCAAAAACGTCCAGCGAACCTGCTAATCATTGATATCGGCCAAAAATCACGAATATGGGTGAAGACTTCTTGGTCATTATTGCAGTCGGTTGAGATATTTCTGCCCAAAAATCCTCTATATGGTCGGGCTGTCAGTCATTGTTGAGTTGAGTGTGGCTTAGAATTTCATGGGCAATTTTATCATAATCAATGTAAGATTGTATGCGCATATTATGGAGAATGATCCTGAGTGCTCTGATCATAATTAATTGCAAATGTGGTTAAATGTTGATTGTATCATGCACCAAGTCCACGTGTATTGATTAAGAAGAGCAAATGTCCCAAATCCCTCACACACAAGCAAGCATCGACAAATTCACCATCGTATCTCCAACCTGTACACGACATAACAAAAGATTGAATCATAGGATTCCATTCACTCAGCTGTCAGCAAATGCAGTTCGCTTTCGGTTTGGTTTGGATATTCATGGTCTCTATAGAGGGATTTCACCTCAGATTACAGAATCTAAAATCCCTCTCAGATCTTCTCAGCAGCAGCAGCAGTAACGGCTTAAGTATACTTCTTTGGATGAAATAAAGGGCCAGATCTATTCCACCGCAACGGATCAGAATGGCTGTCGATTTCTACAGAGGAAGTTTGATGAAGTATCTCTTGAAGTGACTAAGGAAGCAGGCGAACTTGTTAATATATCTCTCAATACACATGGTACTCGAGTTGTACAGAAATTGATAGAGATTATTAAGACTCCACAGGAGGTTTCTATGGTTGTATCCTCGCTTAAGCCTGGTGTTGTGACTCTCATAAAGGACCCGAATGGTAATCATGTTGTACAGCGGTGCTTGCAAATCCACTTTGCAAGGTATCAACCGCCCTTTGATGTCAGAGGTAGAACATTGCATTTGAGATCACAACACATGCTACGGTAAGTTGTGTCCTTCAACGGCGTATTGAGCATTCAATTGAGTTAATGCTGAAATAAAGATTTTGCGTCGTAAAGATGCAAATGCATTTTCCCTCTCTCAAATTCTTTGGCCAAATGTAGTTAGCAAACGTAAAGCCAAATGATACCACATTTGCAGGTGTTCTATCTGCATGTAGCAATACCGGTTTAATTGATAAAGGGCTGCAGAACTTTGATTCCATGAGGCAAGAATATTCAATTACACCTACATAAGATCACTGGATGCGAAAAGGTATTCTTGGTCGTGTTGGATGCTTGGATGAGGTAGAGGAAATTATCAACAACATGCACTGTGAGCCACCTCTAAGTGTATTGGGAGCATTGCTAGGCACCTGCAGAATTCATAAGAAAACGGAACTAGGAAAACATGTGGCAAAATGCATTTTTAAGATGGAACCAAAAAACTACTGCATCATATATTCCCCTCTCTAATATATACGCGGATGTTGGGCATCAAATTTGTTATGATTATGACTTTGTGTAGCCAAAACAAAGGCCAGTACCATCTGATAATTGTTTCCTTTCTTATTCAATAGCTAAAGATTTGCAAGGTGGACGGATCTGAAAAAGACACTAGTCCATTATCAACTATTTCTCATATTTTGGCATTAGTTTTGAGTGAAAACAACAGTACAAGAGAAATAGGAGAAAAGAATGGACTTGTTGGTGTCACATTGGACTCATTGACAAATTTTAAGCCAAATAACTTGACAGGGGAAAAAGTTTCAGTTCCTAAGTGGGTGACTGACTTATTGCTTATACTTGACCATATGCTGCAGTGCAAGCTCCAGCTTACTCCAGATGCTCATAATACTGTTGCTATGGGAGGAACTTCACTGGTCTTTGAGTCTGAAGATACAACTTTAGCTGGTGTAGGTACTGTGGATAACGGTAAAGTCTTGCTTGGATGTCAACAACAAAGGCTTTAATGTCCTTGCCAGCTACCAAAAGATTTGGAATTGGCAGTGGGTTTGTAGGAACTCTAATTACTGGCAGTAAGCACATAATGATAAAAAATCATTCAGCCACTAACTAATGTAGCTAAGCAATATCTTGCCAAGCACTTTGAAGATATTACAAAGTTCCAAGATGATGTTATAGCTTTGCTATTGGCAGGTGTGGAGGCAGTTTATCCAGTGATGAATTGCAAATGGCTTCAGAAGATTCAGTCTATGATTTTGTGCTGAAATGAGCAAGGGCACATTATCCCAAAATAGAAGAGACATGGACGAGAGGGTGCTCAGCTTTTGGTATCCTTACTGGGATTATCCACTTAACAACAACAAGAATATGTTGTTTCTTTGCTTTCTATTTTCATCTATGGAAATTAACAGCTATTAGTGGAATACCTCCTCTTGTAAAACTGTTGGAAACAGGCTCTGTCAAAGCAAAAGAAGTCACAAGATTTAGGTAGAGAAATTCAGCCGCCATAAGGAAGATATTTGTGTTTGTATCCATCACGTAAGTCGCTCCAAAGACTCTACAACTTACTATAAAATAATACGCATATCAAAGTTCCAAAACTGATGCGTAGGCCCTTAGGCACATTAGAGGCTCGGGATAGTAATGCTGAAAGAAACGCAAACATTTGTGAAAGAGTAAGATTTGAGGATTATCTTTGAAGGGGTGTAGAAGTTTACATTTCCAGAGGATTATCACATGAAGAGATCAATCATTTCAAGAGCAGAGAAATTCTTTGCATATGGATCGAGATTTTATTCATCCAAATTCGGATTTTTGTGGTGCCGATAAGTTTCTGTTTTAAGTGGTTTAGGCGAGCCCGTGTGTGTGCTCGCCTAAACCACCAAAAAGGCTGAATGACCTTACGCCCAATGCTAAAGGCTACTGAAACTACTAGGTTCTTGGTCACCTCACAGGGAGATGCCCATCCCAGTTGGAGCCAATGTTAACTCCCAAAATAGCACCATTATTTTGCTAACTTGTCACAAAGGTTCGATTTTGGATGGAATAATTGGCTACTGTATTCATCTTTTTCATGCTAATATAGATCACAATTTTCTCTCGGTTTTGACATCAGATTCCACTTTCTCTTTCACTGTATCAGTTTGGTTTAGCTCTGAATGTGAATGTTTACTTCCATTGTTCAGCTCACAGATTGATTTCAGTTCTTTGCATGTCTCTCAAGCCCTACTTCGTACTGGTTTGGTTACATGGTTTCTTCATTCACCTTTGATGTTTAAATGTTGATTAATCAATTCTTGAGGGCACTGTTTCATCTGTTTACATGTTGAATGTCTGAATGTTGTACTCTGATTTAGTCATCCCATTGATCCATTTTGGTAAAAAACACCAAAAACATTGAATCTTGTAAGTTACCAGGCATACTTAGTTTACAACCCTAAGTAGTTTCCTGGAGTGATAACAGAACCTATGTGTCATGTTGACATGTCTTTTCCTTTGTGATATTTAGATCCAAAAATATGGACATCTGTAACATTTGATATTATGCATTTTCTCCATATCTTGGATCCTAGATGTGGAATCATGAGCTCCTCATTGATTGAAACTTGATTTCCTATTACCCAATCAATGGTCACCCCTTGTCTTAACCAGATTCGTGCTGTCCTGACTCAGTCTAACATGTCCACCTAACATTGAATATGGTCATTCATGATGTGGCATGTTACATGTCATCTAGAATTCTTATCATCTACCATATCATTTCCACATTTCCTCCAACGTCTCATTGTTTATTTTCTACTATTTCGACGTGGCACATGAAGTGTTAATCCAACATGTCTTGTATAATGTGGATTCTTGATGCTGCAAGCCTATCAGATATGCAAATATTAATATTGGTTATATTATTTTAATCATGGTTTATTAATCCTATTGGATATGAGAATTTTGATCCTAGTTATATTATTTTAATCCCGATTTATTTCTATTACATGTGTGGTCAAAATTCTAATGCGATGTTGGGTGCAGGCTTAGTCTTGGGGGAAAATCACGACGTGGGAGGTGGATGTGCATGCAAGAAAAGAAACACGTGTAAGGAAGACACACATGTATGAAAAGAAGCACAGGCAAGACAGACACACATGCAGAAGAGGAAAGCATGTGAGGCATGCATGCAAGGAGACCTAGCCATGATAGGGTTAGGGTTTTGGTAAGAAAATGTAATGGATAGTAAGACAAGAACATGTATAAATAGGTACCTAGGAGGTGTAGGTCGAGGGTTCTTCGGTTGGGATTCATATGTCATGTTGTTGGTCATTGTTACCATGTTGTTTCTGATCTATGTTGTAAGTTGTTGAGTTGAGGAGAGAAAACAAGGTAGATGTTGAGGGTTAGATCACAGGTTGAGGAGCCTGGTATGATATAGTCTATCTCATTATAGATCTCGACCTATTTTGATGGAGTATTTTAACGCAAGAAGCGTTGTAGTTTTGGAAACACAATAATAAAATAAGAGAGCAGCCAAATCTTTGTGGATGTAACCCAGGAGGGGTGAACCATGGTAGATCATGTGTTATGTGAGTGAATGTTTTGTATCTCCTTTGATGTTAATAATTAGATGTTAGAAACATGTATGAATGACTTAGTTGGATCTGTTAATTTACATGCATGAGTAAGAATGATAGATCAATCAAGATAAGTTGAATGTTAGATTAAATAAATGAATATAATAGAGGTTAATTTCAGATCCCCACTCATTCACAGGCTGCAAGCACCTGAGCATTGCAGCCACCAAGTGAGACTATGCAATGCATTTTTTTTGCTATGTCGCCTTCTGGTTTACCAGGAGGGCCAATAGTTTTAATGGGGTTTTGTTGGAAACTATAGTAGATATAAACTTGGGTCATCCCAAGAAGGGTAGAAAGGATGAAGGAAGACAAGAATTCTTGAAGCCAGACATTGCATCTACATCAACTACACAACACACTCAGTACATACCAATGTATGAGATGCCTTCATCACTGGATCACACTAATGAAGCACAACCCCTATGACAAGTATGTACCATAAAGGCTTTTCTGCAATCCTGTGTTAAACTACTAAATGAGCCATCATCTGTTAAATTGTTACAAAACATGTTAGAAAGATGTAACAAAGATGTAGAGGGAAATCTAGAGTAGAAAATTGTTAGTCACTTGCATTCAAGAAGGAGGACAAGTAGATAGTTCGGACTAAATGCCAACATTGGAGATTTCAACATGGGGGATACTATACTGGATTTAGGCTCCGAAGTGAATGTACTACCCAAGAATACATGGCAATGTATGGGAGATCCCACATTAGGATATTCACCTATTCAACTGAAACTAGCAAATCAACACAATGTTCTACCAATTGGAAGGCTAAAGGGTGTGACAGTAGATTTGGATGGAGTGCACACTAAATCCGATTTAGAAGTGATAGAAATAGTCGATGGCACAACACCTTATTCGACATTGCTTGGATTGTATTGGGCATTTGAAAATTAGTCCATAATCAATTTGAAGATGAGAAAGATGACATTCGAGTCAGGAAAGTACAGATTTGTTGTGCCACTACATCCATCAGAAGGAGAAAGGTTTATAGAACCTACTTGTTTAGACTTGGAGGAAATTAACCAATTATATATAACCACCGTGCGAGAAAAAGATTATGTGAATCCAACTGTTGATGGGGTAACTTAGTTGGAGAAGTATCACGTCATGCACATCAGACTCAAATACAGGGTTGGAGAATTGGCAGTAGAGATTACATGAAGTCTCCACAAGAGGGGGCAAAAGAATAGACCACGCAGTAAGATGGGTAGGTACAGAGATAAGAGAACCTCCCAGCTTTCATGGGATGAATGACTTAGAAGAATTCCTAACAAGATACGAAGATGAAGTGTTAGAAAATCAAAGGCTCTTAGCTCTGGACAAAGTACTCAAGGAAACACCTGCAAGATGGTGGGGTGTGCACAAAGAGACAGTCAAGGACTGGTACCAAAGTAAGTGATTAATACACATCATATTTGGTGTAGAACAAGGAAGCAATCAACTGCAAAGATATGATGGAGAGGGGACACCAAAAAAACACTTGGAGAAGTGCAAAACACTATGGAGAATGACACCACCAGAAGAATGGCTTCATCATTGTATTCACACATTGGAAGGAATTACAACAAACTGGTATGTAGACCAGGAATTGTGCTGAGGCACTGCAGAATGGACAACATTACAACAAAATTTTATAGTCACTTTCTCATTTGAACATGAGAACCCCAACATGATTCAACACTCAAATAGATCATAGGGGTAATATTCATTCGAAAACCAGAGGTTGAACTTATAACAGAGTATTAGCAACAGAACAAACAGACACTGAAATAACTACTGTCATGCTACCATGTGTAGGAAGAAGCACCAGATGAAGATGACCCACACAACATTCAAATTGCAGAAATTAAAGGAGAAATAGAGGTGGAAGGTCCATCTCTTGAATTAGAAGTATTTACTGCGCCAATCAAAGTGAAGAAAGTAAATATTGGGACAAATGACAATCCCAAAATGGCTAGTTGGGATTACTAGGATGAACAGACAGTAGAAAGAATAATAGAGTTACTGTACGAGTACATTGACATGTTCCCAACAATTTTTATAGAGATGAAAGGCATAGCAGGAGAGATAGGAGAGATGAAGATACCTCTCAAACCTAAGGCTAGATCAGTCAGACAACACCCATATAGATTGAACCCAATATATAAATAGAAAGTAAAAGGAGAAATTGATAGAATGTTGGAAGCTGGTATCATGGAACCAGTGGTGGAATCTAAATGGGTAAGCCCTATGGTAGTTCAGAAGAAGAAGCAAGGAGGCATAAGGATATGTGTCGATTTGAGGAATCTAAATGATGCTTGCCTACGTGACCCTTTTCCTACTCCTTTCACAGATGAAGTATTAGAGAATGTAGGAGGCAAGGAAGCATACTCATTCATAGATGGATTCTCAGGCTACCATCAGATTAAGATAGCTTGAAAAGATAGGTACAAGACCACTTTTTTCACAAAATGGGGATCCTACCAGTACATAGTCATGCCTTTTGGACTAAAGAATGAACCAACAATATTCTCAAGAGTAGTCATAGTTGCATTCAAAGAATTCATCCATCATCTTTTAGAAGTATATATGGATGATTGGACAGTCTACAATCTATTGAAAGATCATGTAGAAGTATTAAGGATGATGTTGGAAAGATGTAAGCAGTGTCAGATATCATTAAATATCAAGAAGTGCATATTTGATACACCTTTTGGGATACTATTGGGCCATATAGTGTGCAAACAAGGCTTGCTAGTAGATCCTCCCAAGATTGCAATGATTGTCAATTTACCACCACTAAAATCATTATGTCAGTTGAGAGAAAAATTGGGACACGTATGATACTACAATATAGTCATAAAAGGGTATGTGCAAATCACTGCGTCGACGGAGAAACTGTTAAGGAAAGATAGTAAATTTTAGTGGAATGAGGACTGTCAGCAAGGGTTGGACACTTTAAAAGAGAAGATGGTAACAACACTGATACTAGTATTTCCAGATTGCGAAAATACATTTCATGTTCATGTAGATGCATCAACGATAGAACTTGGAGCTATTCTAGCGCAACTAGGAGTAGGAGAGTTAGACCATCCTATAACATTTGCAAGCAGAAAATTGTCATAGTCAGAGAAAAACTACAATACTACGGGAAGAGAAGGCCTAGAAATGGTATATGCACTGCATAAGTTCAGACATTATCTACTTGGGAAACATTTTAAAATGTTCACATATCATTCTTCCCTCAAATACCTAGTCAATAAGCCAGTGTTGGGGTGGGAGGATATGTAGATGGTTACTTTTGTTTCATGAATTTGAATTTGAAGTGATAGTAAAGATAGGGAAGTTGAATGCAAGACCCGACCACCTATCAAGGATCACTAATGGAGAGGAACCTACGAATTTAGAGGACAACTTCCCTGATGCATAGTTATTTTTAATCCAAGTAGCTGATGAATATTTTACTGACATCGTATAATACTTGAGTACATGGATTGTGCCACAAGAATTCAACATTGCTTAGAAGAAAAATATGGTAGTCAGAGCTGCATATTATCTATTGATTGTAGGACACTTATACAACATGGGCACAGACAACATTTTGAGAAGATGTGTACTAGATCATGAAAGGCCTAGGATTTTAGCAGAGGATAATCAGGGAATAGTTGGAGGACATTATGTAGGAAAATCTACTGCATAGAAGGTATTGCACGCAGGACTATGGTGGGCCAGTGGCCTACCATCCACAGAGATGTCAAGGACTACTGCGAGAGATGTGATGTATGTCAAAGGGATAGTAAACCTAATAGATGAGATGAGATGCCCCTAAGACCACAAGTAACCTTGCAAATGTTTGACAAATGGGCAATATATTTTGTGGGACCAATTAATCCACCAGCAAAGAGGTAAGAAGAAAGGTATATCATTACTGCAACAGAGTACTTAACGATATGGGTAGAAGCAACACCAGTAAAAGATTATAGCGCAGAGACAACATCACACTTCCTGTTTGAGCAAGTGATCACTAGATTTGGATGCCCAAGGATTTTGATGAGTGACCAAGGCACTCACTTCATTAATAGTACTATCAAGGCTATGACTGAGGATTTTGAAGTCTATCATCAAAAGAGTACACCATATCACTCTCAAGCAAATGGAACAATGGAATCCTTTAATAATATCCTAGAGAATGCATTGACAAAGATTCGTAATGTCAACAGGGATGATTGGTATTTGAAGATACCAACAATATTATGGGCATACATGACTACATGCAGAAATTTAACAGGGTAGACACCATTCAGGTTGGTGTATGGAAAAGAAGAAGTGGTGCCATTAGAATATCTGGTACCCAGTCTACGCATAACAGTAATCACTAACATGATAGAACAAGTCGTAGTACAAGAAAGGCTAAGTCAACTGATGGTGATGGAAGAAGATAGGATTCTAGTAGGATTTCACCAAGAAGTACAGAAAGAAAGGGACAAATCTTGGCATGATAGACATATTAAAAGGAAGAGTTTCAAGGAGGGAGACCTAGTATTGGTGTATGACAGTAAATTTCTTCAGCATCCAGGAAAGATTAGAATGCATTGGTTGGGACCATATGAAGTGAAGTCTATCATAGAAGGGGGAGCAATACAGTTGAAAATTTTATGAGATACAGAACTCAACGAAATGATCAATGGGAGTCGACTGAAACTATATAGGGATAGTCGACCTCCTAGTACCTAGAAAGGTACCATATAGTAACAAAATATATATATAGTGTATTATAGGAGAAACAAAAAATAGATCAATGCACATGGAGGGCCTTGACAGAATAGAACTGGGCGGATAGAAGAGGGCACCACAAGAAAACCAGGGTTCAAAAAAGTGACACACAAAAGAGAAGTGAACGAGTATAATGGTACAGTGCACAAGAAACACAATGAAAAGTGAAAAGGTGACAATTATCAGTGCGACACAACTATCACTTCTCTGTCCTGCTATAAAGTTGGAAAAAGGAGGGGAAACTGACCCATTGTGTTATTTGTTAAGGATAAGAATGCAGAGCTAAGTAGAAGAGTGATAGAGTGCGAATTTGTGCTACCATCTGTTGATTTGAGAGCCTGTACTTCAAATTTCCTCACCATGTCACCACTGAGGGTTGGAGCACCAAGAAGAACCGAGAAAAACACACGGAGTAGCACATGGGTGCCACAAACCAGAACCAATGAGATGCCTACAGTGGTGGATGTGGACAAAATCCACACACCGGAGTACGAGAAAACCACATTACATGTGGAGGAGGAGAAGGAAGCTGCATAGGAGCCAGAGAAGACAGAAGAGGACATTGAATGGAGGCAATCTGATGAATCAAGGGGTAAAGGGCCAAAACAAGAAGAACTAGCCATGGTTTCCATGCAGTAGGTTCTAGAGCCAAAACTAGAGTAGGAGGGAATACCATAGGGTCAGGTATCATCCCCACAGGGGAAAAAGAAGGTGCAAGCAGAAAGCAACTCACAGGGCATACAACACATGCAGGAAGAACTAGGTATAGTGATGTTGAATATTCCCAAGGGAGTGAAGATCAAAGATAACATGGTAGGAGGAGTCGATAGCCTTAAATAATCAAACCATGATGTCTCTGACGACATCAAGTTCCCAAAGTTAGCAGCACAAAGCTACCTGGAGAGTAGGGGAGAAGGCCCATTAGGCGCGCCACTATTGGAGCATGCATACTAGATCCTTAGACTGTACAACACCGACATCATGAACTTACTAGACGTATTGAACTTCGAGCGCGAGAAATACATAAACGAATGTGTCAAAAAATTGTTAGCAAGTGTGCATGGAGGAATCTTGTTGATGGATAGGCTAGTGTCGATTAACATCGATCTCATTGCAATAATTACATGGCTACCCATAGATGGGGATAATCCATAACAGTACCTAGAAGAAAAAACTATGGTTAAATCTATCTCAGATGAGATAAAAGAAAAGTATGGTGTATAAAGGGGCAACAGGGGTATCAGGATCAACCACATCAATGATCATGCAATACAATTTGCATCACGACTGCTAGGTTGAAAATTAATGTGCAAGCATCAAAAAGAGGAAGTCCTCACAGGAGTAGTAGCAGCTACAGTGTGGTGAACAAAGGGGAGCTCGATGATCTGGGCCCCGTATCTACTGAACTTATTCCTTGAATATTGCAAGGATGTGCAAGACTGGGGTTTTGAGTTCCACTATTCGTGGTTACTTATCCTCATTGCACTTATGGGGTGGCAGGAACCCACATACACTATGTTCCTACCAAGGACATGGAAATGTGGTGCAATGCACTACACATCACTACGAAGCACACCAGATCCCAAAACAAAGAAAGCCAACAACAACATGTTTTCTCTGTAATTAATAGAGATCCAAAACAACTTAGCAGATACATGGAGGATCTTCCAGGAAACCATCCAAGAGTTTGGATAGATAGCGAATTTCTAGGCATCAAACCACAACATGTGGTTGCAGGCAAAGCAGGATCCAAGCAAGGAGTGGTTGAAGTTGAAGTATTGTGTGACAATACAGGACATCCACATGGAGGTCCAAGAGTGTTTCAAGGAGTGGAAAGTGCCAACAATTCCAAAGAAGGTTCCAGGAGCACAAACGAGAATGCAAGACAAAATAGTCCCCGCATAGCAGACAACCACAAATGGAGCAAGCACTAAGAAAAATACGGCACAGGGCCAAGAAGGGGGAAACTCTCCCATAAAAATGAAAATTAGAATGAAAAATCCATCCCAACGAGGTGAGACACAGGGATCATCATGCGAAGAGAAAACAAAAAGGGAAACAAAAGAACAAGTGCACGCAGAAGAAAGATAGACAGAGACATAGTAAGTCTCAATGGAAGAAGAAGAAGGGTAGGAGACAAGCATGGACACACAGATGCTAGAAGCATCTAAACCAATAGATGCCCAAAGGAAAAGGTGAGGGGAGAAAGAAAGTGGCACCATGAAGAAGGGAAAGGCCCATGAAAAACAAAATTAAAAATGGAAACTTCACTGACAACAGATGACGTAGAGATGATAGCCACAACAGTAGAAGAACGACTGTCAGAAGTATGGGAAAATGTAGAAAACCATCGAGCTTCAATTTTGGAGTAGGTACAGGAGGTAAAAACTATGATAGAATAGTTGATGATCAAGGCAAAGAAACAAAAAAAGGAGAAACCAGTGCCAGTAAGAGAATGAGCACCTATCGGAGAGACAATACAAATCATAGTGCATGAAAATGATAACTTTATCATAACACCAGATATGTTGTTCATCGATGAGGAAACAATGCAGAATCTCATAAAGGATATTGAAACGTTGGACTTGTATTTCCCAAGATCCCAACAAAGGCGTTGTATAAGTTATAGGTTAGTGTCGTGTAGGAGATTTAGTCTAGATAAAGGTATGATGCGAAGAATATACAAATAGAGCAGGAGTAAAATATAGTACTGAAGGAATACATCATCCAGGAAGGGAAGAAGAAAGAGATAGCACAACAAAAATTCGACGAGATGGAGAACCAGATAAACGTCGTCTTTCAAGCCATCTCATATGAAAAAGCATCAGAGGAAGCATCTTCAGAGGAGAATATAAAAAATATAGCGCAAAATCTACAACAATATAAAGATCATATCAAGGAATTGGGTGAGCACACAATACCTACTACTCCTCCAGCAATCTGAGTGCAAAGAGATAAAGACATGATAGGAGCTGCAAAAAACATCACGCAAAACATACATAAAGTGGTAGAATTGCTAGAAATGAGCGGCCAGCTATGGACACAGCTATTAGAGGATTGGAGCCTTCAAGAGATGCAAGAAAAGGAAGATAAATTGCATGCAACAATGGCATATGTCAAGCAGTGATAGAGGACAATGTCACTACCATAAAATATTAGGATGGACACAGAAATGAAGAACCTTTAGGCAGAAGAAAAAGCGGTGCAAACATATAAGATCGCACGATAGGATAAGTTGGAGCTTTTGCAAGAAAATGAAAAACAGTTGGTCATGGAAATCAATGCAACAAAAGTACTCCTCAAATAGATATGCCTCGAAGGGGGTGAGATCTTACGACCACCAATCACCGTGCCGGTAGTCGAAGAAATGTTAGTTAGGAGAAGCCAGGCTTAGGAGCAGTGCCAAAGGGTAGCAGGTATGTACGAAGCACTAGAACAAGCAGTGACAGATTCTGGAGTTAGGAAGTGACTCGGGATGACTCACAATGTCAGTGTTGGGGTCTTTTGGGGTGCAGACCCAGTTTAGGGGGAAAAGAACAATGTGGGAAGCAGATGTGCATGCAGGAAAAGAAACACGTGTAAGGCATACATGCATGCAGGAAAAGAAGTACATGCAAGAAAGACGTGCATATAGAAGAGGAAAGCATGTGAGGAATTCATGCAAGGAGACCTAGCCATGATAGGGTTAGGGTTTTGGTAATAATATGTAATGGCTAGTAAGCCAAGAACCTGTATAAATAGGTACCTAGGAGGTCTAGGTTGAGGGTTCTTCGGTCGAGATTTAGATGTCATGTTGTTGTTCATTGTTACAATGTTGTTTCCGATCTATGTTATAAGTTGTTTAGTTGAGGAGAGAAAACAAGGTAGATCCTGAGGGTTAGATCAAAGGATGAGGAGTCTGGTGTGATCTAGTTCACCTCATTATAGATCTCGACCTATTTTGATAGAGGATTGTAATGCGTGAGGCATTGTAGTTTTGGAAACATAATAATAAAAGAGTAAAACAAACAAATATTTGTGGGCGTATCCCAGGAGGGGTGAACCATGGTAGATCATGTGTTATGTGATTGAATGTTGTGTATCTCCTTTGATGTTAATAATTATATTTTAGAAGCATGTATGACTGACTTAGTTAGATCTGTTAATTTACATGCATGAGTAAGAATGACAGATTAATCAAGATAAGTTGAATGCTAGATTAAATAAATGAAGATAACATAGGTTAATTCCATATCCCCACTCATTCCCAGGCTACAAGCACTTGAGCCTTGTGACTACCCATAAGAACTATCTCGGGTGACACTGCGCATTACATTCTATGCACTGCGTCACCTTTTGTTTTACCAGGAGGGACGATAGTTTTAAGGGGGTTTTGCTAGAAACTATAGTAGATATGAACTTGGATCAGCCCAAGAAAGGTAGCAAGGATGAAGCCTAAGCAACATGCAGGCCCGACACTTTTTAACTTTCCTAACCCTGAATATGAATTACATATGGAGGATTTAACAATATAAACCCCTTATGATCAATCTCTCAAATGAATGAGGGATAAATACCTGATCTATCAAATCAATAGTTGAGATGCACTTGCAGAGTCGACCAATAGCTATTGAGCAGTAACTTTAGAGGACCATATCTGAAGTTCTAGATGGTCAAATAAGGCATGAAATGGTCGTTTGAAAGATGGATAAGTGAAGAATGTGTTGGTATAATCCTTTTTTCCAGCTTGATAGTATAAATGCCTAGAACATTCAAATAAAATAAGTGGAGGTAAATGAGAAAAGTCGAAGGAATATTTAGAAACTATGACTTATGGACTTTATACATAGATAGTTTGACTACTNGTGTTGGTATAATCCTTTTTTCCAGCTTGATAGTATAAATGCCTAGAACATTCAAATAAAATAAGTGGAGGTAAATGAGAAAAGTCGAAGGAATATTTAGAAACTATGACTTATGGACTTTATACATAGATAGTTTGACTACTGAAGAGTCTTCCTAAATTTTATTCACAACATTTGTATATTCATTAACGAAGATGTATAGGAAATTTGAGTTATCTAACAAGACAAAATAAATAATTTGAAGCGATGTAACAGTTGATAGTTATAGAATGTGAAAGGTCTTCCTTGTATTCTATACAATGCGAAGACCATTGTACGAAGATAGGAATTTTTCCCATTGTTTATTGTTGATACTATTATCTCATGAATAAAGAGAAGAAGGAAATTTTGGTGACCATGAATGGTATTTGTGTGTATATGGGACTATTCTACATATGCAATTGAATTTTACAGTTTCTGGAATGATATTTCATATGAACTATTTCAATGCATAATGTTTGAGTTATTTTCCATTTGTGGTTACGAATATATACAGTGATAGTGTTATAGTTGTAGGTAATAACTGTTTATTATCTACAATAATTTCATTATTATTTTAACAAAATTGATTTTTAGCATGAACTATTTATGTGAAAAGAAATTAAATATTATATCGTGTCTATCTATTTAGAAATTCCCTTGATCAAGATAGGTTAGAAATAGTTATATTGGATAGTTTTCAGTTTTCTTTAATTAGTTAGTTTTAGAATTAGATAGAATTATTTGAAGAACAATTCATGTGTTCCCTCAATTTCTTTCAAATTATTAGTGGCTACTAGGCTTACATACTATTCAAGACTTTCCATCCCAAATGAGAGTGAGTCTAATTGAGACTCGCCATCGGGAATTTTCCCTTACTGATTGATGGGCCATTTTGACCCTTCAACAAAATTGACGCTAGAAGGAGGGCCTGCAAAATGAATGGTTAGTAAATATTCAAATAACCCTAACCCGACCCATTCTAATATGCAAAGAAAACCCTCACTTCATTGTGAATCTCATACTCCTCACTTTGAGAATATATTAGACCCACAATCAACTCTAGTGAAAAAACCTATCCAGTTCACAAATCGCTTGAGTGTTTTCCAGTCTATCCTTGAAGCATTAAGTTCCTTCAAGTCAGATACTGTTAAAATTGCTAAAATAGTCGAATGATCCTAGGATTTGACTTGAGGTTTGAACAAACACAATGGGAAAAAACTTTTTGAATTTCATTTACCCAATAGACACATACAATCTCTAATTGAAATACCAATTTCCATCTTCTCTCCAACCTACATCGGTAGTGTAAAGACCAGTTTTAAATTAACAGCTAGTAATTCTATCAAATGTACAGTAATTTCTATAAGCTTTATAAAGAAATAAAATTTCCAAATTTTTCTCAACACTTACGCAAGTAAAATTTGTCAATGAGTAATAAATCTAAATAAAACAATCCATAAATTTGAATTTAAATACCTTAACTCTGATGCTATCTACAGCTTGCTTCCTTAGCTTCCACAGCTTGCTTCCGAAGCTTGCTTCCTTAGCTTACTTCTTTAAGAAACCACCCAAAACCGACCTCCCTGTCGACTAGTTAGCTTCTAACCCTAGGATATCAACAGATATCCTAGCCCTCCGAGCCCAAAACCTCCCGCAACCCCCCGGTGCACTGTAAATTCCACTTTGTCAATGCCACTCACAAAATTCCTCTCTCTGTCCAATACTCAGAGCTCTCCCCAAAATCCTTCTCCACTCCCCGTCAAATGAATCCCCCTCTAAACTCCTTCCCCCCCCTTATTCCTCCTTCACTGCCTTCGTTTCCTTTACCTCCTCACCTAACTTATTTATTACCCTTATCCATTCCCATTAATTCTTTTATCTTCTCGGGATCCTTATGTGATCCCTTCTTGTATACGCAACTTAATTTAATGTTATATTTTATTCTCCACCTTTTATTTAATACTTAATTAATTAATGAATTATTTA
>SNQJ01S0195259.1:5670-17542 GCA_010110895.2 Picea sitchensis | reverse complement strand
TTGAACATTTAAGTGGGGTAAAAGGAGGTTTCCCCCTCGAAGAGGCTTTTTATCTGAAATTATCTCTTTTTCAAGGCGTTGAGTACTTTTTCTGAGGTTTTTCTATGCTATATTGATATTTGGTTCTTAACATGTTGCAATTGCTTAGCCATCTCATCGATAGTCTTCCTCATGCAATTTTCTTTAGGATGAAAACATTTGGAATAGTAGCTACAAAGTGTTATTTCCTTCTTACTCTTCTTACCCTTAGGCTCAGAAGAGTTCTCTGAAGATTGTGCGAATCTCTCCTTCTTCGATTTAGGAAATTTACCCGTTCCTTTTTCCTTGTCTTTTCCACTTCTCTTTGGAGCATCAGTAGCCACAAGTGATTGGTTCTTGGAACGCTTTATGGAACCCATTTGGACTAACTTAGCTTGCTCTTGAGTCAATACTGCAATGAAATCATTCAATGGAGTCATTTTCCATTTTTCTTGAGTCAAGTTACATGCTTGAAAAGATGACACAAATACAGAATATTCAGGGCCTAGTTTCGAGAGAATTGAAAGGATGAGTTGTTCGTCCCCTTTCATGACTTCACATGCATTAAGTTCAACGAGGAGGGATTTGAAATTGGTGAATAATTCTTGCAGGTTTCTGAAATGAAATGGACTTAGGGATATGAGTTCATTCTCTAGTTGATGCACTCTCATTGCATCCTGCTTACCGAATAGTCCTTCCAATGTGGTCTAGACCACATCGGGAGTAGTGGCTCTACTGACATGAAAGAGGATATCTCTGGAAATTGATAGGCATATCATCCCAATTGCTTCATCTAATTTATTGAAATACTTTATCTTCTCTGTTGCCGTAGTCGGTTCTTTCTCTGTTCCCATTGTTACCCGGTAAATCCCTTTGCTTCGGAGGAGCAGAGAGATCTTTGTCTTCCATTCGAAGTGATTGAAAGATATTAGAATGAGTTTTGTGGGCTGAGAGAGATGATCCATTGTTTCTTTCTACACCTCTTGGTGATTTATACCTGCAAAAAAAATGTGTACAATCCACTAGATTCAATCTAGCTCCGATACCATGTAGAATTTCTGCAGAAACCTCGATAGATCTAGAATTCTAGTTAAATTGAACACAAACAATTTGCTGATATTCAAGAGATGAGATAAATTTTTTGCTCCATAAATCAGAGAATTATATTAATAAAAAATGAATATACATGAGCAACCATCCTCAAAAGGAAGAGAGGAGGTGAATATATAGAATTTCCAACATAGAAATTCTAGTAAAAAAAAGCTAGAAATAACTAAAATAGGTGTCATAAGCTAAGGGAGACCACATAGTTCGACCTAGACCACTAAAGATACATGTCACACACTCATTAATTTCCACAAGAGTTAAGTGATGTGCATTAGCTCACTTAAGCTCACTTAACTAACAAGAGAAGCAGTTCCAACTCACTTAACTGACCCGAAATAGTAGTTACTAATAATAGTAACTGCAAAAATCATTAATTAAGGAATAAATCTCTCACTCAAAGAGGAGGTGTGCATTCCCTAATAATAGATGAGTTTTTTCATGGGGGAGTTGGAATAAATCATGAATAAATCAAGAAAATCAAGAATAAATAGAGAAAATCAAGAAAAATCAAGAAAATCAAGAACCGGGAGTTGAGTCTTGATCTAAAATTAGCAGTTTTCCCTAAAATCTAGGGATGAGGCACCCTTCTTATCTATGTGTCCAAATTAGGTGAAATAAAGTGTAAATGAATGTATTAACCAAGATCTAGGAGTCTAGGCTAGGTATAAACTAATGTAAGTTAGGGATATGCTCCAACAGAATGAGATGATTGAAATCAAGAAGAAACCAGGAGAGTCTGTTTGGGAGATTGATCATAGGTTCAAACGTTTGAAGGGTAAATTGAAGTATGTCATGAATGACATGCATCATAAAAATCTCTCTGTGAATTCACTACTACCACATCTAAAATACCCTTTGAGCCAAAAAAAAATTCTAACTCAAGAAGAGGCTCTGTAGGCAGCCTTACAACTGGAAGAGAACCAGTATTAGAAGATAGATCCAACAATAGAGGAGTTGAAGGAGGATATGAAGAACCTCACATTTCAACTAAACCAGAATAAGAGAAAAGAAGAAAGAGAATTTGTTTGGTGTACCACATGCAGGACAGAAGGACACCAGAAGAATGAGTGCCCAACTTTCACGCAGTACATGGCGACAAAGCTACCAAAATATTTGCCAACATGATGACCATGGTGAAAAATGTGTAAAACAAATGGCCAAGATCCATATCATTGTCCAATGATGCAAAAGTACCAGATAGTACCCAAGAATTCACACTGCAATTTTTGCAAATAAATGGATCATGATGATATAGATTGTCGAACAATGGACCTGATGAGGGAAAGAACTTCAGATACATATAGGGTGCAAGAAGAAATGATGACAGGGAAAACTGCACTACATTTCACCCATGTACCACCTCCATACAACACTGTGTAGTAGTAGTATAAAACTGCGTAGCCGCAATACAATAACGTGGAACCACAATATAACCATGCGCAATATAATTAGGTGCCTCAATACAATGCACTACGAGGAGATCGAACTAGCTACAGAGGTGGAGGTTGATGTAGAAGAGGATTTGGAAGAGGAACAGGAACAATAGTGTTCCATAACTTCCAATAGCCAAGACACTATGCAAGGGAATGCCCACTTCCACCTGCAACATGCATGTACTGTCGCACAATAGATCATGATACACAGGACTGCACAACATTATTGGGAAATATTCAAGAAAAGAGAAATCAGAACAATCAGAATGTACAATGGATCTTTGCAGAGGCCAGGGATGATGGAAGAAATATCAACATAGTCACATGAGGAGGTTCTAACATAGGAACTGATGTAGTGAGACCAAATCCAGCACAACTCCAATGGGTGAAGAAGAATATTGAACCACAGAAACAATTCGACGCGGGGAAAGAAAAAGAAATATTCAAGGAGGCAAGATAAGAATTCCTCAAGAAATATATTGCATCTACATCAACCTCGCAACATACTCAGAATGTACCAATGTATGAGATGCCTTTATTGATGGATCACAACAACAAAGTACCACCTATAGCGCAAGTAAGTACCATAAATACCTTTCTGCAAACCTATGTTAAACTACTGAATGATCCACCATATTTTAAAGTTTTGCAAAATATGTTAGAAATATGTAACACAAAGGTAGAGGGGAAGTTAGAGAAGAAAATGGTTAATCAGCTCCATACAAGAAGGAGAACAAGAAGAGAATTCGGACTGAATGCCAACATTAGAGATTTCAAAATGGGGGACATTATACTGGACTCAGACTCTGAAGTCAATGTGTTACCCAAGAAGACATGGAAATGCATGGTAGAGCCTACATTAGGTTATTCACGTGTTCATCTAAAACTAGCAAACCAACACAACGTTCTACCAATTGGAAGCCTAAAAGGTGTGACAATAGATTTGGATGTAGTGCGCACTAAGGAAGACTTTGAAGTGATAGAAATAGTATATGGTACAACACCTTATCCAACATTGCTTAGACTAGATTGGGAACTTATAACCAGTCCATTATCAACTTGAAGACAAGGAAGATGAGGTTCAAATCAGGAGAATACAGAGACATCGCGCCATTAGACCCTTCAAAAGGAGAAAGGTTTGTAGAGCCCACTTGCTTAGATATAAATGAAATTAACCAGTTATACAGAACCACCGCACGCGAAGAAGATTGTATTAACCCAACTGTAGATGGGGTACTCAGTTGGAGAAGTATCACATCATGTGCTTCTGACTCAGATAAAGGATTGGAGAATTGGCAACAAATATTATGTGAAGTTTCTACAAGAAGGTGCGCAAGAATAGAGTGCGCAGTAAGATGGGTGGGCACATAGATCAAACAACCTCCCAGTTTTCATGGAATAAATGATTTAGAGGAATGCTTAACAAGATATGAAGATGAAGTATTGAATAATCAGAGGCTCTTAGCCCTAACAATAGCACTTAAGGAAACAACTGTAAGATGGTCGGGTGCATACAAAGGAACAATTCATGACTAGTACCAATGTAAGCGACTACTGCACATTATATTTGGTGTAGAGTAGGGAAGCAACGAGATGCAGAAATATGATGAATAGGGGACACCAGCTGAACACTTGGAGAAGTGCATAACACTATGGAGGATGAAACCACCAGAGTAATGTCCTCATCACTTCATCCACACATTGGAAGGAATTCCAAAAAATTGGTATGTAGACTAGGAACTGTGCAGAGGCAGGACGGAATGGACAACATTACAACAAAATTTTATGGTCACTTTATCATTTGAACATCAAAACTCCAACATGGATTCAACACTCAAATAGATAAGAGGGGTGATATTGGTGGTGAAAGAGAGGTGTAAGGTCCATCTATGGAATCAGAAGTTTTTGTTGCATTGATCAAGGTGAATAAAATCAACATTGGGACAACTGAGAATCCCAAAATGGCCAACATTGGAGACTACTGGGATGAACAAATAGTAGAAAGAATAACAGAGTTACTGCGCAAATACAGTGACCTGTTCCCAATGACCTTTACAGAGATGAAATGAATCGCAGGAGATCTAGGAGAGATGAAGATACCTCTAAAAATTAAGGCTATATCTATCAGATATAGACCTTATAAACTAAATCCAATATATAAGAAGAAATTGACAGAATGTTGGAAGCTGGCATCATAGAACTAGTGGAGGAATCTGAATGGATAAGCCCTATGGTAGTGCAAGAAAATAAATAAGGGGGGATAAGGATTTGTGTCGACTTGAGGAAACTGAATGATGCTTTCTTACATGACCCTTTTCCCACCCATTTCACAGATGAGGTATTAGAGAATGTGGTAGGCCATAAGGCATACTCATTTACAAGTGGATTCTTAGGTTACCATCATATCAAGATAGCCCCAGAAAACAGGTACAAGACTACTTTTTCCACAGAATGGGGATCCTACTAATACAAAGTCATGCCTTTTGGGCTAAAGAATGCACCATCTATATTCTCAAGGGTATTCATAGTTGCTTTTAAGGAGTTCATACATCAGTTTTTAGAAGTGTATCTAGATGATTGGACCATATATAGTCTATTAAAAGACCATGTAGAAGTGTTAAGACTGATGTTGGAAAGATGCAGGTAGTGTCATATATCATTGAATATCAAGAAGTGCATCTTTGGGACACCATTTGGAATATTATTGTGACACAGTGTGTGAAAACAAGGCTTGCTAGTAGATCATGCCAAGATTGCAGTCATTTTCAGTTTACCACCACCAAAATCAGTGCGCCAGTTGAGAGAAACATTGGGACATACATGCTACTACAGAAAATTTATAAAAGGGTATGCACAGATTACTACACCAATGGAGAAATTGTTAAATAAGGATACTAAATTCCAATGGAATGAGGATTGTCAACAAGGTTTGGACACCCCAAAATAAAATATGGTAACAACACCTATCCTATCATTCCCATATTGGGAAAATACATTCCATGTGCATGTAGATGCATTGGCTATAGCACTTGGAGCAATTTTGGCGCAACCATGAGCAGGGGATTTGGATCATCCTATAGAATCTGCAAGAAGAAAACTTTCTAAATGAGAGTAGAACTACAACACTACAGAAAGAGAAGGCCTAGCTATGGTCTATGCACTTCATAAGTTTAAACATTACTTATTGGGAAAACACCTTAAGATGTTCACAGATCATTCAACCCTCCAATACCTAGTCAACAAACTAGTTTTGGGGGGAAGGATATGTAGATGGCTATTGTTATTTTAGGAATTTGAGTTTGAAGTGATAGTCAAACCAAGGAAGTTGAATGTAGAACCTGATCACATGTCAAGGGTAACGAATGGAGAAGAACCTACCAATTTGGAAGACAACTTCCCTAATGCGTAGTTATTTTCAGTCCAAATAGCCGACAAAGACTATGTTGATATTGTTGAATACTTGAGTACATGAGTTGCGCCACAAGATTTCAACACTGTGCAGAGGAAGAATCGGGTAGTTAGGGCTGCAGACTATCAATTGATTGCAGGACACTTATACAAAATGGCCACAGACAACATTTTGAGAAGATGTGTACTAGAACATGAAAGGCCTAAGATTTTGGCAGAAGCTCATTAGGGTATAGCTGGAGGACATTATGAAAAAATATCTACCACACATAAGGTATAGTGCACATGACTATGGTGGCCAACAATTTATAGATATGCTAAGGAATATTACCAAAGATGTGATGCTAGTCAGAGGGTTGGTAAACCTAATATAAGGGATGAGATTCCCCTAAGACCATAAGTAACTTTGCAGGTATTTGAAAAATGGAAAATAGAATTTGTGGGACCAATTAATCCACTAGCAAAAAGGTCAGGAGAAATATATATCATCACTGCAACAAAATACTTAACAAGGTGGGAAGAAGCAAGATATATCATCACTGCAAAAGAATACTTAACAAGGTGGGAAGAAGCAACACCAATACAAGAATGCAATGCAAAGACAACAACACATTTTTTGTTTGATCAAGTGATCACTAGATTTGGTTGTCCAAGGATTTTGATGAGTGACCAAGGCACTCACTTTATCAACAACACTATCAAGGCTATGACTGAGGATTTTGAATTCTATCATCATAAGAGTACACCATACCATCCTCAAGAAAATGGAACAGTAGAATCCTTCAATAAGATCCTGGAGAATGCACTAACAAATATCTACAATGTCAACATGGATGATTGGGATTTGAAAATACCAGTAGTACTATGGGCATACAGGACTACATGTAAGAAGATGGCAGGAAAAACACCATTCAGGTTGGTGTATGGGAAAGAAGTAGTCGTACCACTGGAATTCCTGGTACCCAGTCTACGTGTAGCAGCAATCACCAACATGACAGAAAGAGGTGCATTAAAGGAAAGGCTAAATAAACTAATGGAGATGGAAGAGAATAGGATTCTGGCAAGATTTCAACAAGAAGTACAGAAAGCAAGAGACAAAGATTGGCATGACAAACATATCAAGAGGAAGAGTTTCAAGGAAGGAGACCTAGTCTTGATCTATGAAAGTAAATTTTTGCAACATCCTTGTAAATTCAGAATGCATTGCATAGGGCCCTATGAAGTAAAGACTATCACATATGGGGGATTTGTACAGCTAAAGAATCTCGTAGGAGCATATTTGAAAGGAATGATCAATGTGAGTCGACTGAAACTGTATAGGGACATTCGACCTCCTAGCACTTAAAAGTTACAGCGCAGTAAGAAAACATGTACATATTGTATTATAGTAGAAGTTAAGATAGATAAAATGCGGGAAAAAAAGAAACAAAAAGGAGAAAAAGAAGGAAAAAGAAATACAAAAATAGAAAATATAGAAAATACTAGAAAATACAATGTGAAACAGAAAGTAGACTTAGCATGACGAAACAAAAATATCCACGTGCAACATATAGGTGACATGTTGCGCACTAAGGAAAAGTTATATCAAAAATACGTCACGCACTCAAAAAAGATCAGCACACTGGAAAAGGGATTAATGGTCAGAAAAAGCGAAAAAAATGAAAAAATGATGATTACGACAAAAAGGCGCCAATCGGTGGCATTTATGAAATTGAATGGAACGTACTCATAAAGCATCATTGCCTTAATCACAGCCATGGAAGCTTCTCCAATAAGTTTCATGACACTTTCTATATAAAGGGGAAATGTGGGGAACATAAGACTTATTGTGAAATTGTGAATTTGTAGTGATAGAGAGCACACAAAGTAGAAGCTAATTGACGAAGAGCACAGTGTGAACCAGTTGGAACCCATTCGACAAAAACTGACCAGTACCCATGATGGGACCACTAAAGATGGGTGTGTCGAGACAAGCAAGTAGGAAAACTAGAATCAACATTATGGTATCATATGAAACCACAGAGGCCAAACAGAAAACCACCTAGACCAAGGAATTCATTGATGTGGACATGATTCCTTCACCATATGAAGAACCAGTAAGCCCTACATTGATGATGGAAGAAACACATACTCCAATAGCAGTGGCCATGGAAATCGACTCGTGCAATGGTGCGCAGGGTCACACTACAAATGGCGTAGGCACCGTACAACAACCTCTAAGGGCCAAAGAAGCCCAATGAACAAATGGTGAAGCCAGCGTGCACACGAAGGTTGCAATGCCAAGACCACCCAAAGCAGGGTTTGTGCAGCAGCAAGAGGATCTGGTGGAATACATTACCGACCAACTAGACTCTAACATGGAAATGAGATAGATCAAGGCTTGGACCTCAAGTCAGCCTCCAAGAAGAAATGGAAATCAACCCATGGTGCGGTCCCCGCATAGAAACCCCGATGCATCCATCGTACCACCGCGCATTCCAAAGGGAGTGCACACCACGCCAACACTTCTAGGATTCATAGAGAAGTTGAAATATTCAGACCACAATGTGGTCGATGATGGAAAATTCCTTGAGTTCATGCAAAAGGTATACCTAGACAACATAGGGATAGGCCCCTTTGGAGACCCAATCCTACAACCGAAACCATGGGCAGTCATCCTGGCCAACACAAAGATTATGAATCTGCTCAAAATTCCTCATTTTGGAAGAGGGAAAGAAGTAAACAATTGCATCAAGCAGTTGATGGGGGTCCTCCATGGAGGATTCTTATGGTTGGAACAACCTGTCTCAATAGACATCGATATTATTGCACTCATCACATGGCTTCCATCAATGGGTGAGAACCCTGTGCAATACCTAATGATAAAACAAAGGAGAAATCCCTGGCCGAGGAGATGAAGAAAATTTACGACGCAGAGAGGGGATCGTGTGGGATCATAATAAAGAGGACTAACAACGCACACTACTACATATGGGTGGATTATTCCATGAAATTTTCCACGTTTCCATTATTTTCATCTTTTTTTTAAATAGGGAGGGATTTTCGTTGATATTTCCATGAAAGTTCGTCTCAATATCCACAAATAGGTTATCTTAACTTGGTCAGGATTTTCATCGCTATTGCCACGAATTTTTGTGGCAATAGCGATGAAAAGTTTTCCTATCTCATTGGTCGGTGTTAATGGCTAGTTGACTATTTGATCAATATATACCTGACTTTAAGATACTTTGCGACACAATTGCTATAGTTGCGACACCGTTCTTGGCTTTTGTTTGAGCTGTTTATTTTTTCTGTCACCCACCGGTTGAACAAATCCAATTCTCTATCTACATAGCTAGGATTTTGATCTTGCAAGGTTAGTATGTATTTTTTTATTGATGTACTCATTTAACTTGTTAATTTTTGTTCAAATGTCCAAATTTCATGTAGCTTGTTTTTTCCTTGATAATATATTATATCTGTAGTACCATATTTCATGTCTTTGGTTTTGGGATTTAGTTAGTATATTCTATGGAAAAGGGTATGTGGATTCCATAATATTCTAGGTTTATGGAATCCACATACCCTTTTCCCTTCAATTGTAGCTAGAATGTCTCTCTCTTTTCATTGATAAAGATATGGAAGTGCTCTTGAAACTCAACCATGATCGGTGAAATAATAGTAATTGATTGTCATTTTCTTCTCTCTTTTATTTTTAGTTTATGGTTAGCCACCTTCAACCACCTTAGCTTATAGTTAGCCACCTTTAACTTTCTTGGCTTATGACTAAGCACCTTTAACAAATGAACTTATGATTATATACCATACTCTTCCAATATAAATAAAGTATATTTGTTTCAACTTTCTCCATAAAATCGACATACCCTTTTCTTATATGTGATGTTGTTTCTCTCAATTTTTTATCACACACAATTCTAGATGTAATGATTAACTTTAGTTTGTAGTTGATGTAACTTGTTTATACACTATTAATAAGGAGTATCTAAAATATAAAAAATTCATGACAAAATCTACTATAACATGATGAAATCTACTAGTCAGACAATGAAAAATGAGAACATGCCAAAGTGTCTTAGAAAATAAAACTGTGACCACTATAAGTAGCATACAATTGTGACCATTGTATGTATATGCAAATCAACACGTCATAATTTAAACCAACCCAACCCAACTGTGGAAGACAAGTGGTTGGCATTCTTTTTTTAGTGGTGAATTTCAAATATTGGCATTTTGTCTACAAAACAACTTAGAGGCTAGTGTATGGTGTCGAGTGATTCAAGTTTGAGAAATTTTGACCACTTTCGTTAAATGGCGTGTAATTATTTTCCATGGTGATTTAATACACACTACTCTAAAGTACAAATTGAAGCATTTAGATCTTAATAGTTAATCAATAATAAAGAAAAAAGCATGTCAAAATGTCTTAGAATAAATCATTGTGAGGATTGTAGGTCACTATAAATAAACATATCATAATCGAAAGGAGTAGCTAAAATATAAAAATTTGACAACTTATTGTTTGGTATGGTGTAGGTAAGACAATTACTTGTCGGGACAAGGATTTGTCACTATGAATGAAAATGATAGGAAGCTTGCTTGGTTAAGAGCGACATTAGAGGCGAGAGGCGATGGAAATTTTTATTGCCCTTGCTATGATTGTAGAGGCTTGCAAAAAAAAAGTCTTTTAATAATGATCCAAATTGTTTTCGGAACGAAATGAGAGCGGAGATATAACAAAGAAATGCATAGAGATATCACAGATATTCAATAATATAACATAAATGTATCAGATATGCAACCATAAACACATATATACAATAATACACGATTTCTATTAATGAACGAAATGTACAGAGACTGTAAAAATACAGAGTGAAAGACTCGCTAGAATGGTGGCAGCTTATCTCTGAGAAGAGATGTGACGGCTACTCGCATTCGCAAGAATATGGTTACAATGAGGCTCTGAAGGAATTTTTACAATAAACAGGAATGCCAAAAACCCTAGACATCCAAAAACCTAACCCTAGGAGATGAAGCACCAAAAGTCATGTGGGCCCTGTTTGGGTAAGTGAGTATGTCAACTTCCCGGGGTCGTAACTTTTGCATACGATCTTCGTTTTAGGCGTGTGATAGCTTGTTGGAAAGGTATTGTCGAGGAGATTCATTTTGGGCACTCAATAATGCATTTGGATATAATTAATAACCTCTATCTTGAAAAACTTTCATTTGGGCCCTCAAAATGGCCCCGGAAGTTAAAAACTGCTAAAAATAGTAAATTGCCAAAATTGCCAGAAAATTGTTTTGAGCCAGTTGGAAAAGGCAGGTGGCCACCGGTATCCACCTGGATCAGTCCTCCATCCTTAGTAAGAAATGGTCTCCATTGCGTTGAGTTCCCAGGGGAGAGGGAAAAGCGTTTGCTGAATTTGCATCTTGGTGAGCTACTTGCCTTGCCGAAGACGTCGCGCTGCTCAGTTTGTGGAAGTTTGTCATGAACCTGTTGAGGCTGAGGCCATTCAACAAGTCGAGCTACATGAGAAGATGATGTGCAGAAGGAATCTTTGTGCTTTGTTGCAACCTTGTCGAATTTCTTCTATTTGATAGAAGGTGCTTCGGGTGAGGCTGTAGTGGTTGCCGTGTCCTTCTGTTCTCCTTTTGAACAGATTGTGAAGAAGCTAAATTTTGCAGTATGAGATACTACCTTGCGGCACCTTTTAGCTAGAATAGTAGTTGGAAGTATCTCTGGTATTCTGTAGAGATGACCCCCCAAAGAAACAATGACACTGCGGGGTCGAGACTCATAAACAACATGGCGCTTCCACATATATGGTTAGCCCAAGAGAACATCACAGACATCCAATGGGGCAACATCACATAATACCTCATCCTTGAAGGGTTGGATGCCATAT
>SNQJ01S0195257.1:0-17609 GCA_010110895.2 Picea sitchensis | reverse complement strand
CTTGAAGACTTACCATGAAGGAGATACAGTCACACATTAGAGATGAGATGCCATTAGTGCTTATGCTCAGAAAAATCCAGGGTCATTGATCTACCATATAGGTTAGATCTCTTGCCAAGAGATGAAAGGACTTTCTTGCCACCAGTAGGAGAAAACACCACAGAAAAATTCTATGATCAAACCCTTGTACCCACACAACTTTCCTGTAGATAAAACCCATGTGCCAAAGAGGTACGGTTGTCATGAAAACACAGTCATAGGGCATGGCTGATTTAGATAAAAGCCAGATCTGAGAAGGAGAGGCCACATCCAATGCAAAGGAGGCCAGAAAAGAAGAGAGGCCATGGTCCAAGCAAAAGGAGGTCCGATCTGCATAGTAGAGGCCACGCCCTGTTGAAATTCTGAGGTCCTATGAGGCTGCCATCTAAGGTCTGTCCTTGACCTTAGTATGGCTCTAAGTTTCAACTGTTTGGCTGTCTTCTTTTGCTGTTTTAGGACAACAAACTGTCATGTTACTTTCTGCTCAATGTTTTATAGGTTAGAATTAACCTCTTTTAAGGTGCCCTTTTAAGTGTTTTCTTGTCTCCAATGATAGCACATGCAATATAACTTTAGGCATAACTACCTCTAGATAAAGTGAACTTTAAAATCGATCCTACACTTAAACATGCATAGTTGAACACAATTATTTTGGTCAACATGACTGGATAAAACCCAGGGAAAACCAGTTTTGGGATATCTGTCTATATATAATGTGATTAAAAGCAGAGATACAACAAGTAATGAAATACAATGGAACTGTATACATAGCAGAAGCTCCTCGCGAGACTTGCAACAAGAACCAGAGGAGGAAGAAGTGCTCAAAATATGGTACGCCCTCTCCCTTTGTTGCCCTCACGGCCCCGAGCTGAGGCGCCCAAGCTCTTCTGTTGCCCAATGAAGAATCCCTCCACGGGGAATGTCACTCTCACAATGCGCCTCTCCAAAGCCTTCGAGGCTCCAAATCCTCAGCGGAATCTCACGCTGAGGTAGGTATGATCATCTCAACCCATGCGCCCTCCTATGTGCAAATCTGATCACAAAATATAAACTGAGGCTGAAACTGAAAGTATCTCTCCATAGAAACTAGCTCTCAAACTCTCCTCTCCCAATGCATCAAACATCAACCAGATCTGACAAGTACTCCCCTCCTGGTGAACATCTGAAGAAAAAAACAAGTAGCCCCTTCTCCTCAAGATAAGCCCTCCTCCATGCAAATGCTCACACGAACAGAAAGGATGGCTATGGCTCCATGGATGAACTCACCATACAAGCTACAAGCTCCAAGAGTGGTTTCTCTCAAACTCTCAGGGTTTTGGCTCAAACCCTTGAGAGTCGCCCTCTTCTCCTCCTCAAAGTTTCGCCCTCCTTCTCTTCCTCCTGAGATACTCAAGTGAAGATGAGTCTCCAAATGCACTTTCCCTCCTTTTTGGCCTCCTCATGCCAACCCTAAAGATCAAGCTGAATTAGATCTAGCCATGTCTAATCAATGGGTGAGATCAGCTCAAATAATCTACTGAAACCCACTTTCCTTAGTTGCTTTATGTCTATTAATTCATGCGCCCTCCTCCTAGCAGAAATGATCACAGTAAATAAACAGAACCTGAAACTGAAAGTCTCTCTCCACAGAAACTAGCTCTCAAGCTCTCCTCTCCCAATGCATCAGACCTCAACCAGATCTGACAAGTACTCCTCTCCTAGTGAACATCTGAAGAAAAACAAGTGTGCCCCTTCTCTCAAGATGCGCCCTCCTCCATGAAAATGCTCCTGAACAAGAAAGGATGGCTATGGCTCCATGGATGAACTCCCCATGCAAGCTACAAGCTCCAAGATTTTCTCTCAAACTCTCAAGGGTTTTGGCTCAAACCCCCATGAAGTGTGCCCTCTTCTCCTCCTCAAAGTGTGCGCCCTCCTTCTCTTCCTCACAAGTCTCAAGTGAAGAATGAGTCTCCAAATGCACTTTTCTTTCTGTTTAGCCTCCTCATGCCAACCCTAAAATATCAATGGCCTAGATTATATCTAGCCATGTCTAATCAATGGGTGAGATCAACTCCAATAATCTCACTAAGAAAACCCACTTTCCTTAGTTGCTTTATGTCTATTAATTCACCCACATTGTGAATTAATTGTCACTTTATGACTTAAGTGACATATTTCACTTACTGACTTAAAACTCCTAAAGTCAAAGTGAAATTAAATCATAAAGTAAAGTATGAGGTAAAAGTCTTCCCCCTTTTTTCTTAGAGACTCATAATCACACGGGGACCACTTTCCAAGGTATCAAATCTCAACATCTTGACCCAGCATAGGTCAGACTAGTGCGATGTACCGGTCCAAATGGTACTGTCCGTCCGAGGTATGGTCTTGCACATCAAAAGTTATGCCTTCGTGGGCTCATCGGAATCGGGATCATAGCAATGTCAATCACATTTCATCGTGTATTAAACACATGCATAAAAATCCCTAATACATCAGTCCAATAACCCAAAGGCGTTACACAAATATACAATACAAGTCACAGGATAAAGACAAGTCCTATTGGGCTAGTGTCCACAAAAGAAGAAGTTCGAAAGACCTCATCCAAGCCATGTGAAAGTGGAACAGAGTGTGGTGGGGATGTCCAAACATGTGGGTGTTGTGAGGGCCAAGGATGCAAAAGTGTTACACAGTAGGTGCTTGCCTTTGTAGAGGTGAGTTGTCCCTATCATGGATGCATTTTTTCCAAGCCCATTCTTGCCTTTATTTATTCTTTTATTTGCTTTTTGTTCAAAAGAGCTATCAGGGGACCTTGCCTTGGCATGGTGACCCGGTGGCTTGGCGTTACCCACAAGTACCATGTGAAAGAGAAGAAGGTTGGCTCGTGATGAGAGCCCCTTTCCCTTAGCCATGCAACCAAGAGTCAGCACTTACAGTAGTAACCAGGCGGTAGCCATGTCATCTTGCTAGATACCACGCATGAACCCTAATAAATTTCATTGATGGACCCCTATCTCGACTAGGTCTTGTTTATGCACCCTGTGGTCCCTCTTGTTTCTTGTTGAGAAGCTTTTTATTGCTCTCGGAGATCCACAGAAGCGAGAAACATCTAGAGAAGTTATTCATAGGCTTGTCTTTTACGGCTTGCTTTTACCGCCGGGCCTTTAGCCCTTGTTACAGTGAGTGCAGTCTTGAAAATAGAGTCCAACCCAATGCTTTCAGGACAAGGGAATAGATGGCGGGAAACAAGATGTAAAAGTGTTATTATGATGGGAATGAGCGATGGATTTTCAGAAATCCCCAATGGCAAACCAAAACCTAAAAACAGAACTGCTAGGGCACCACATCAATCCCCTCAAACATGGTCAAGTGGGCAATTGTAAGATCCAGCGGTTGATGAGATAAAAGGAATGAGATGCATATATTTAAAAGGTTCAATGATCAAAAGTGACACATACCATGATACTGGACCAATTACCTCATGAAGAAAAAACCCTCTCCGATCTGAGGACCGGTCGATGATGGATGTTGTTGTTGCTTTCAAGACAAAGACAATGGAAGAGAAAAGGTGGGCCCTCAGGTGTACTCAGTCAATCACGCTCTCGGTACTCCATGTCTAGGACACGTGGGCCTCGGTGCAGTCTCTTAATTATCCCTAAAAAGTGGGGATAAGGCCACAATCTTGATGCTTATGTAGCACACTTCCTCAGAGCATTGGAGACCTAGAGGGCATGATGACATTGTTCATGATGCACACATGAAGAATGGGTTGCTTGCTTAAAGGGGGATTCACCTTGAGTGAGGAGCATTGGGCATCTTCGAGGAGGGTGTTGAGTGCGTAGATGGCATGGAAAACTATACTTGACTTGAGGATGCTTGGGTTGAGGAGTGACATTGTAGGTCTGGTGGACTGAAGGTACACATGGCTTAGGAGGCAACATTCGAGCTTTGGAGGCCTTTGGAGGAAGAACATTAGACCTTTCTTGATTGAGGAGTGACATTGTAGGTCTGGTGGACCTGAAGGTACACATGGCTTAGGAGGCAACATTCGAGCTTTGGAGGCCTTTGGAGGAAGAACATTAGACCTTTCTTGAGGAGCATTCAGCCTTGGAGCCTTGCTTGTTGGATGTGCATGCCTTGGAACTTGACATGTGTCACCTAAAGTTGAAGCAATCCACATGTGGGCCTATTTAGTGTTTAGTTAGGTTGCTTGTTGTGGAAATGGTCCACTTTATTATTACTGTTCTCCTTACCTTTCATATAAATAAAGGGAGGGGAGAGTCTTTTCATTCATGTTCAATCATGGTAATTATATGCGTGTGTTGGAAATGTAAGAGCTAGAGCGAACTTGTCCCTTTCATTGCACTTTTCCTTCTTTGTCTTGAGCACTAGGGTTTTTTAGGAGATTCAAGAAGACTAGGGTTAGGGTTTGGCCTAAGAAGACAAAGGAAGCTACGGTTTTTGAAACCTAATACAACTTGGAGTGCTTGATGTGGAGAAAATAGAGAGACATTGTCTTGTACACTTGTGGGATGCAAGTGTAGCTGCCAAAGAAGACTTGCCAGTGTGTAGTACTTGCTTGTTGTGGATCTTTGGTGGAGTGACCAGCTTTAGTTGGGAGAGATTCCTATCTAGGAGGAGTTGGTGGCTAGGGTTTGATATTTTGGTCGATACCCTAGCTAGGATTTGAAGAGTTTGACTTGTACTAGCTTGTATTAAGTTGTTGATATTTACTTCTACTTCATCTTTATCTATATTAAGTGTTCCAGCTGTCCAAACTGTGTACTTGCAGATTTGAATTTCAGCTTATGTTATCTTGATGATTGAGTAGCTTCTATTGTTGTTTATGAATGTTGATTTGAGATAGCATTAAGCAGATTTCGCTAAGTGATTTAACAAACATATAGAAGCTAAAGACGTAGATTTACTACCGTAATAATCTGCTGTTGTAAATTATTTTCAGATCTGTTATATACTTGAGAAGTATGCCCTAAGGGCCAAAACATTGTTGCATTGAAGTACACTTGTACAATTTTTAATTTATTGCGCTGCCTTCTGAACTGGGATGAAAATAGGTGAATTATATGCTACTGTAATTTATATTTCAGATTCAGCACTAAGGTTGAAACTTGAAAGTTCACATGAAATAGATTTGGGAAACCTCAAGGTTGAGATGAAATTTCTGAATTTGCAATAAAAGTCAAATTCTCAAAATTTCCACAATATATCATAGCGTTTCATGAATTTCTACGATTTCCTTTCATTTTCTACCAATTTAGTTTGACAGTCTGCAACTTTTATTGCAAAAACATGGGGATATTAACACAAATTTATGAAGATATTCATTTTTTTATTTATATAATCATAAATTTGAAGCTAACACACTTGTCGATTTGAACAATCCGTTGCAGAATTTTTAGGGATTATAATGCAAATCAGCAGGCTTCTGGTGCAAATTTGAGGTACCATATTCCCCCCCAGAGTTCGAAATCAAAGCCTCAATCATCTAGGGATACCCCCCTAGAGGATAGCAAAGCACTAACCTAAAGTGAGAGGGATTGTGTGAGGCGACATTGGCACTTTCCCTGAAGTTATTTAGGTCCTTTCAGCAAAAGTATTTCCAAGTAAAATCCATTCTCCATTGCCCCTTTTGTTGCTATAGCCTACAACCTCTGATCATCATCCATATGATCATTGTCATTGATGAGTGGCCTTAATGCTTAGTCTCCTGCATCAGCAGAGGTCTTTTGCACAGTATCTTCAAGATTTCCCTTAACATTGCAATTCAAATGATAAGTAGAGTCAGCGGACATGAGCAAGCATACCATATGGCTTTGCTAACATGACAAGCTGATACATCAACATTTACCAAAGTATCTAATCACCAAGGGTACAAACAATAAACGGAGTGTGAAGCAATGATTTTTGAGTCAAGGAGGCCCTTAGCCTAGGCCCAAAACAAGTAATTTTTGAAGGGGATTTGAAACTTGTAATTGACCTTCTAAATGGAAGATCCAAAAGCTCTTCATGGGAATTGGAAAGTCATCTTTCGTGGTGCATGAAAGTTTTGAAGAATTTAGGTTTGCCCATGTACGAAGATTGACCAAGTGATCAATTAGTTAGCTAACTATTCAATCTCTTCAAAATGCAATCAAGTTTTGTCATAAGTGGTCCCCACTTGGTGGAGAAGGAGGAGAGAAAGGATGAATTACCTAGACACATAGGCATCCATGACCCACCCCCCTTCATGGGCATGGGGTGACCCTTTTTTAAGAAGCACGATCGAAGCAATATTTGGCAAGAAACACATATCTTTGAAAGTACAATCGAAGCAAAAGAATGAAGGTGGTTTATTCTACCATATTTCTCAACACCCATTCAACTTTTAATAGTGTTGGGATTAATATTGAGCTTACAGGATAGTTATCGACATGGTTCTTATATCTTCGCTCCCATTGTGTTCATCCCTGTTAAAATTAAGCAGTTGCAAGAGCCACTCTCCAGGAGGATGGCATAAGACCCTAGCTGAGATCTAGGGCCCCCAGTACACTCCTGGGGTTCTTGGTCTGAGACCAAGCAATTAGAGCCATGGCAAAAGGCCCTAGTGAGGGCCCCCGGTGTATTGTTGGGGTTCTTGGTCAAGGACCAAGCAGTTTGATGATGTAAGTCCCTAGATGTGTTCTAGGGCCCCTGGATGTGTTCCAGGGAATCCTTGCTCGGTGCTTGGATTGATCCTTGGTTGTGTACCTTGGTGGATAAGACCCTAGTGGTGATCTAGGGCCCCCAGATGTGTTCTAGGGTATCCTGGTCTGGGACCAAGCGGTTCTTGGTTAAATACTAAGATGAGATGATGTGTGATCTTCTTCTCTCCCAGAATGGTCCATGAGACCTAGGAACAGTTAAGAAGAAGGACATGATCACATCAGCAACCTTCCTCTTATGCTGGGATGATAAAAGCTTATAAGTTATCATGAGACTTATGTGGACATCTTGCCATTGAAGAAAACCCCTTTGACTTTGTTTTGTTGCCTCCCCTTGCTTGTGCCACGTCCTTCTTAATGATTATGTGGTGTTGGTCTTTTCTAGTCACCTTGACTTTTTGACTTTCTAATTAATATTTTTATAATTAAAATATTAATTATATTTTTAATTTGTTTTATTGGGTTTTAATTTAACCCTAAAGTTAGGGTTAGTTTAATTAACCCCAACCTCTACCTAAACTATAAAAATAAACCTTTCCTCACTCATGTTTTCTTCCTCAAACACTTCTTGGTCTGAAATTTGTTGTGGCTCTCTTGTTCAGATTGGTATTGTGGTGCGGCCTCCCTTTGGATCAGTTTTTACTCTTGCTGCGACCTCCTTGGACAGACCTTTTTTGGGTGCAGCCTCCTTGGGTTTTCTCTCTCTTGCTGGTTTGGAGTTTCTTGTGCTGGTGTAGGGTACAGCTACCCCGGATCTGGTCTCCTCTTGCTGTTTAAAGTGGTGCGGCCCTCTCCTCTTGTTGTGGCCCTCTCCTCTTGCTGTCTATAAGGGTGCGGCCCTCCTCTTGGGCAGTCCCTTGCTGATTTAGGGCTGCGGCCACCCTCCTCTCCTCTCCAGCTCGCCGCCACCTCCCTTGCTGGTGTCTTCCCTCTTTCAATTGCTGCTGATATCTCTTCTTCTCTGCTGCTGATATTTCTTCTTGTCTGCTGCTGATATTTTGATGCTGCTGCTGTCACCTGTGCATGGTACCTACAACCTTTAGGGTTTTGTTGAGGCAGCCCTACATTTGTTTTTGCTGTAGCAGTCACTCCTCTTGGACAGTTTGTTTGTTAGGGCTGCTAGTGGTTTGTTGGTTGGTTTCCTTATCCACCTTAAGTTCTTCTTGGCAAAATCTGTCCACAAGATCATGATGAAGATCTACCCTTGAGGGTTTTATCCATGACCATTATAGTTTTTTCTGAGCATACAGAAAAGAGGTCAGCAATAAGTACATCAGGTAAATCTATTCTTTGTTTTTGGCTAAGGTAATGCTCAGATCTGTTTTTGCTAATGTTCAGATTTTGTTCTTGCTAATAATCAGATATGTTCTTTGTTCAAGCTAATGTTCAGATATGGTTCAAATTTGTTTGCTTTAGTAATGATCAGATCCATCATGTTATTTTTGTGAATGGTTTACTTCAGAAATTTGTAAATTTACATTGTTGATTCTAACTACAGTAGTAAACAAAAGTTAAAAGGATATTTCTGTTTTTGTTTACCCTTAAAATTCTAACAATCCCAATCCAAGGCAAGCATAACCAACTCCGGAAGAAAGGTCCAACCCAAGATGAGAACAACCATTACATCAAAAGCACAATGCATCCTTGTGAAACAAAGGAATGTGGTACAACTTTAATTTAATTGCTCATTGAGTTATAATAATATAAATATATTTATTGAATATGATGTATGAAAGAATGGATCAATTGCAATGATGGGGCCCGCTTATATCATAGCCCAAGCGTCTTTAATGAGGAGTCATGACTCCTAATTATTATAATGTATTATTATATTATTTAGATTTGTTATTTATTATTTATTTATATGTCCTTATATATTTATTATATTATTCTCTTATTATTATACTTAGGTTTTGTTTATAACATTGCCTCCCTCAACAAATTTGTTTTGTCCTCAAAGCAATGATTTTGTCTTTCTCTGGGGGCTTTCACCTTGATTCTAGGTTGTTGGTGATTACTCGTTGGTGGCGAATGTTTGTAAGTTCTTTTTGAGGAATATTTTGGCTTCCTAAACCATATATATTCTAGCTCTTCCCCTACCATTTGAATTCCACGAATTGTTCTTGGAGATTTGTGGCGTACGTTCCTAGTTGCACCAGCCATTCTGCTCCTTAGACCATGTCTATTCCACAAAGAGGTAGAGCATAGTACTCGGTTTGTAACTCCAAATTTTGGATATTTATTGAAACCTTATGGCATCGTCCAACTCCTCAGATGGGTTGGCCATCGACAATTCTAACCGTGAGATTTTTGATAGGGTACACGAAAAGATTTAATTGTCTTGCGAGATTAATATCCACGAAATTGTGGGTGCTTCCTGAATGTACTAATACTGTGATATATTTTCCTTTTAGGCTTCCCTTGAGCTTCATGGTATTTGGTTTCATTCTTTCTGTGATTGCTTCAAACAAAATTACGAGTTTTATGTCTTGACTACTACGGATGGTACCACTATTCCTCAAATGAGATGGAATATAAAGAGTTGTAAATAATTGCATTTCTTTTTCTTGGATTGTAACCTTGTTATTAGCCTTACAACCCTGTCTACTGCATGTAATTGATGCTAATGACATGTTTGGTGATTCTTCTTCATCTGAATCTGAGATGCCTTCTTTAGCAAGAACCTCTACCTCTTTTTTGTTAACGATTTTGAAATGATATAGTTGTTTAGATGCACATCTATGGCCTGCAAATCAATTTTTACCACATTTACTACATTTATTTTTTTTCTACTTTCTTCTTCATCATCAGAGTTGCTTATGGAAGTGTTTGATGGCCTATCATCTTCATGTTTGTTAGGCTTCTGATTGCTACATTTGTGACCCGACGACCAATTGTCTCCACGGAACCTGCAATCAGTGTCTTTTCGTCCTGAATACATCTTATCAAATTTTTGAAACAATGACCTTTCAAACTTTTTCTCTGCAACTTCAACCTTACATATCGTTGTCTCCATATCTGTGATATCATGTAATTTTAATTTGGATGTGAGGTTTTAGACCAGTTATATACGATCGAACTAGACATTCAGTAGATAACCTGGGTACTCTTGTGGCTAGTGTTTCCCATTCACGAGTGAAATCGTCCACGTTTCCTTTCTGTTGTAGTCTCATGAGTTCTGTAAAAAACTCTTCTTCTTTGATACCTTGGAATCTTTTAAAAAAACCAATTTTGAACTTTGTCCAACGTATTGCATAATCGGTTTTCTTCCACCACCTGTACAAGTTATGCATCTCCCTCCACTTGCATGGATGCATGCCTGATTTTCTCATCGTCATTATATATGCCATAGATTTCAAAATATTCTTTGACTTTATTAAAGCAGGCTACTCCTAGTTTTTGTTCCCATCAAATTTGGATAACTCAAGTTTGGCTTTTGGTGGACATGCAAAGTCGGTATAAGGAGGACATGGTTTATGAACTACCATACCCTGAGGTATGTTTGTTTGGGGAACTGTTGTGTTAGATGGGGGTATACTTGTTTGGGGATTGGGCTAGTTAGACAGGGGAATATTTAATTGCGGTATGGTTGTGTTTAGCGGCGGTATATTCATGTGTTGATCGGAGGCACTAGATGGGCTCAACGGTGGATTAGTAGCATTTGAAGAATTTTGTAGCGGGTCAACATTGTCTTTTGTTATGAGCCTTATTAATTATTTGTGATTTTTATCCAACTTGGTATTTAGTTTTACTTGCTCCAATTGTAATTTGGCAACTGCCTTGTTCATCTTAGTCTATTGATCTAGTAAGTTGTCGTTATTTTGGTTGATTTGCTCCTGCAATAAGTTGTGTTTTTCTTGCAATTCCTCCATTTTTTTATTGAGCTCACTTATTGTCATCATTCTGGTTATCGGAGGGGTTATTCGATCCATTTTTGCTGATTTTAATTATTGTAGCACCACATAATTATTTTCACTGGAACTGTGCGGCTCTTCTGCTAATTCGACTTAATTAATTTTGTAGTGGACCGTGCGGGCTGTTATTAATTACAGAACTGTACAAAATCTTATTGTTTGCAGGTTTGTACGGATTGTTATTAATTACGGGTCTGTACGGAGTGCTATTAATTGCAGGCATGTACAATCAATTATTAATTGCAGTCGCACTGAAGTTGGGCATACGAAATTGTAAAAAAAAATAACAATAATTGATGTACAGTCGTACAGCGGTGGTGTACGATTGTTGGTGTGAATCGTACGACGGTGGTGTACGATGGCTAGTACGGATCGTATGACTTTGGATAACAACAGACAGAGTATGGATTGGACGGCAAACAGAGAACGAGGGTCGTACAACGTGGGATTTGTTGATGATTACAGCTGCGTGAGACATCCTCCAGGACACAGACCTGAGAGAGAGCCCTTGAGTTGGGTGTGTGGTTCCTATCTGAGACAGAACTGGAGCGTTGTGTTGGTCTCCTCCTTACAAAGAGTTGAGATGAACTCCAGATGATTCTCCTGTGTAACGCAGTTAGAAAGAAGATCTGTTGAGTTGGACGTGCTTGTGGCTGAGCACATGTGAACATGTGAAATCCCATGAGCTAGGTGCATCATTCTGAGACAGAGATGAAACGATGCATTAGCCTCCTCTGAGCAGAGAGTTGAGATGAAGAATTCCAGATGACCCGCCTATGTAAACGCAGTGAGAAAGAAGATCTGTTGAGTTGGACGTGCCTATGGATAAGCACAAGTGAACGTGATCCTAGTGGTTGAGCACTAGTGAGTGTGGTTCTACTGTAAGATAGAGAGACATCCATGTGGTTGAGCACAGATGGATGTGCCCCTAATGGTTGAGCACTAGTGGGTGTATAAGATCCCCTGCTATATTGTTCAAGAATCAAACTTACATGTAACCCTATTTGTTATGTAAGGGGTACAGATCGGCTCCACCTTAATGTAAAAGATAATTAATGTAAAAGATAATCAATATCAAAGATAATTAATGTAAAAGATAATTAATATGGTAATTATTAATTATATTTTGAGTTATTGAGGTCGACCCTATTGTGCCAATAGACACATCATTTGATGTGACGAGTCTTATATAAATAAAGGTGAATCCCAATTGAGGAAAAACACTTACCATTTGTGTCATCTCATGATTTCAGAAGTTGTGGTCTGAAATTATGAGAATTACAGCACCCTCTTGTGTGCTAGGTTTGGTGATGGTGTGGGAGGTCTTTCTCTTGAAGAATATAGCAAAGGATTGGTTGGGTTCTTCCCTTGTTGAGAAAGGTTTCCCAAGATACTTCTTGTGTTCTTGTGTTCTTGTGCATGGTTATTCTTCTTGTGATCTTGGTTTACTACAGTAGTTATGGTTCAAGTAAAAGTTAAACAGAAAATTTAAAGAGAATGCATGAGCCATAGCTCATTGAAAATTCAACATGGTGTCAAAGCAGGTCCTGAAGATGACCATTGCACAATTGAAGAAAGGTTGCTAAACCTTTACCACTGATATAAGAAAAGAAGGTCTGACTTCTTCTTAATTCTCTGTGGAGATTTAATGACCTCATTCCAGCCATAAAGAGGGACCGGGTGAAGCCTCCAGTTTGTTGTTTTTGGACAGTACTGTGAAAAGGAGAGTAGCCACAGGGCTAGACCTGTGTGGAGGGCTGCTACCAGTGCTTAAAGAGCTGCGAGAGGCCTAGAAAAAGATCGTTGAATCTAAGAGGCTACCCCTGCTAGTAAGCGGACTGAGGTGTTTTTGGAGGTCCGTGAGACAGTCCAAGGGAGAGGCCTGTTGAAGAGGAGACCGCAGCAAGAAGAGTCTTGTTGAAGACCCTAAAAGGAAACCGCAGCAAGGGAGAGGCCTCTCTAAAAGCTGCTGCAGAAGAGACACTTAATAAAAGAAAGGGCCGGAATTCTGGACAGCATGGGGGGGCAGCCTCTTGTTCCTTGGTGGCTCGGCCTGCTAGAAAAAGAGAGAACAGCCGCAGCCTAGAAGAAGCTCAGCATGCTAACCACAAGTTTTTTTGAGGCAGCCACTAAGGGTTGTTTTGACCACAAACTTGCAGACTTAAATCCTAAATCAGCAGACCTGTTACAGTATTTTATAAGGCAGTTCTATGGTGGATCTAAGGCTGTAATAGAGGGTGGTTATGAGCATGTCTGAGGCAGATCCAAGAGCAAACTACAGCAAAATAGGCAGCAAATCTGAGGCAGACTTCATGTATAAGTTTCCAGATTAGACAGCACTTTGAAGACTGTTTTGACATCAGTTTTTGAAGTCAAATTAAGGCCTGTTGGTGAAGCTATTGCTGAGATTGAACTCTGAACAATTTGCCTCGATCTTTCCAGGCATCTGTAACAAGCCTCAACAGATCAGCAAGAATTGAAGCCTTAATATTTGATGACCTTGGATAGTTTCTTTTGCAGAAAAAGCAAAGGAATAAGCTTTATGAAGGTTATGGAAATTTCGAACTTGCTTTTGCAATAAAGCAAAATGTAGGAAACCGGATCTTTGGCTAGCAAGGAGACAGAAGAGGAAATTTAAGACAACAACAGTGGTTGCTTGAAGTTTTTGGTCTTAAATATTTGTGCTAGCAGCTCAAGGGTATTTCAGACAACCAAGACATTGGTTGACAGCAAGGAGTTTCTTATTATTACTTATGACATCTACAAACAGCAATAAAGCCTTAATTACAGTCTTGAGCTACAAGGTTGATGCAGAGACTTGTATAGTACAAGGTGGCTGCAATGGCAAACAAGCGAGGAATGTCATTGATCATCATGACATTGACAAACAAGCAGAACCTCCATTGGTGTACACTCTCAGGTATGCACGTGTATATATATTATTTGCATCATTGTCATAAGGGTATTTGCAGGAGGAAGGAACCCTTGGTGCAATCATGGATCTAGAAGGATCTCAGTGCATCCAAAGGAGCAACACACTAGAAGTGAAGACTACAGGTTTGATTGTTTTAAATTATCATGCCTATAACCTATATTTCTAAGGTTGCTACATTACAAGTAGGTGTTGTAGCTGTGACAACAATCCTTAAAATGTTTTGATTCTAAAGACGTACTCATGAATCTCCACTAGGAGATATTCTTGTCTTGTTTCCTTTCGTTTGTTTTCTTGTTCCTTTCGTTTGTTTTCTTGTTCCAGGCAGGTTAACAACAAAGGAAGATGCTTATCCTTCAGACTTCAGAGGGAGTCACTTGACTCAAAAGGAATCAAACTAATTGAGAAAGAGAGACATTATCTTATTCCTCTTCAGCAGTCCAGAGGGAGATAGCCATTGATACAATTGATCCAGTTGTTCCAGTTGATATTCCCAGGGACTTTACAATAGGCCATAAAAGGCCCGTCTGGGCTTGACAAACTCTGCAAGAGGCAGAAAGACATGCAGCTGATGGAAGTATCGAGAAATACAAAACAAGACTTGTAGTCAGAGGATTCTCACAAGCAGAGGGAGTGAACTATGATGAGACTAATTGATCCAGTAGCCCGATGCACTTCCACACTTCCATCTGTACTAGCATCCATGAGTTGGAAACTACATCAGATAGATGGATTCTTGATGAAGTTTGGGTTTCAGCAAGAGTGTTGCTAATCCAAACCTATACTATTACATTGTTGGTAACGAGAGCCTGATTTTGATGACTTATTCACGAAGCCTTGTTGTTACAAGCAAGCTTTGACTTCTGATTTCAAGATAAAAGATCTGGGTATGATGCACTACTTCTTGGGACAAGAAGTATGACAGAGGAACAATGAGACTTTTCCTAAGTCAAGGAAAATATACAATGGGGATATTAAAGAAGTTCAGTGTGACAGAATGCAAATCCATGTCTACACCGATGGTGATGGATTTGACGAAAAATAAAAAATGATGATTCAGACAAGATTGATCCACATGTGTACCGACAGATGATTGGATCATTGATGTATCTGGTTAACACCAGACATGATATATGCTATGCAGCGAATGTGCTTAATCAATCCATGAGTCAGCCAAGACAGACTCAACGGATAACAGTAAAGCATGTATTGAGATATATACGAGGCACAGTTGTATAAGGCCTGAGATATGCCTCCAATGTGAGCTTGAGTTTGCAGGGATATGCCGATACAGATTGAGCAAAGAGTACAGTGGACAAGAAGAGCACATCAGGTTGTTTTTTACCTTGAAATTGGCCATGGTTTCCTGGTGCAGCAAGAAACAAAGCTCTGTGGTCTTGAGTATCGCAGAAGCAGAGTATATAGCATTGAGTGTGGCAATCTGCGAAGCATATAGCATTGAGTGTGGCAATCTGCGAAGCAGTGTGGCTTCTGACAGATTTATTTGATCATGAGATGGATCCTATTATTACTAGTGATAACCAGAGTTGTGTGAAGCTCTCTGAGAACCCTTTGTTTCATGATAGATCGAAACACATTGAAATAAAATATCATTATATCAGAGACATGTTGCAGAGGAAAGCGGTACACGTGCAGTACCTTCCTACACATGAGCAGATTGCAGATATCTTCACCAAACCGCTTGCCAATACGAAGTTCGAGTACTTCTGTGAGAAGCTAACATGGTGAAGATTACCTCCCTAGCTAAGAGGGAGTGTTGATGATTACAGCCAGGACAAAGTTCGAGTACTTCCATGAGAGAAGTGGCCTGGTGGAGAATGTCTCCCTAGATGAGAGGGAGTGTTGATGATTACAGCTGCGTGAGACATCCTCCAAGACACAGACTTGAGAGAGAGCCCCTAAGTTGGGTGTGTGGTTCCTATCTGAGACAGAACTGGAACGTTGTCTGTGATGTCTCATTCCCAAGAGTAGGCCAATAGGGAGTGATTTAGTAGTCTATGTGTTCCCGTAGACTATAGTCAGGCACAAATAGGGAACAAAGGGAGAAATAAGGGTGATTTGGTGGCTAAACGATGAATTAAGCCAAAAAGCATAGGAAAAGTCACTTAAGTCAACAAAGAATTAGAACAAAAAGGTGCTAAAGGGGGACTTAATTAATTAATTACTCACCTTAGGAGGAAAAACGCCTAGCTTAAGTGAAGTCAATGGTGAATTAGATCATGAAGAGTATAAAGGGAGGAATTCGACCTAATTCCTCATTATGCTATGTTATGATTTGATGTTGAGAGAGTTCCCAGAGGAGGAGGAGATTCGACTTCGACTGTTTTGTGGATTTCTAGAGGAAACCATCACCATTGATCGGTTTCAGTGTTGAGAGACACACTATAGCCTATCGGAGATACCATCCAGGTATCTCACCATGCATTACAGTGTCCAGTCCAGTGATTGCACAGCTCATCCAGTGAGGGCACAAGTGATTGAGAGAGGGTTTGTGCGACCGCTTGAGACAGTTTCAGATCTGGTCGATTCCTTTCGACCCACCATTAGAGATTTAGCCAGGGCGCACCTATTGAGCCACCTGTCGTCAGTTTCCGACAGTGGAATCTTTCGGAAAGCGGAAAACGGTCATTTAGGGCACAACTCTCGGGGAAGCACATTTGGGGTTCCAAGGGATATTCCGGGGCAGATCTGAGGAATCCCTTCAGACACATTACAGAGGAGACCGAGACGATCGTTTTGAGCTATACATCGTCAGATTTCGTCGGTGAAATCTCTAGGGCGCACTCATTGAGCCCAGGAGGTGTGCAAACCCCCAAGGGGTGACAACCAGAGCTTCAGAGGTCGGATCTTCAATCCAACAGTCATCAGGATCAGTCTAGAGGCGAGGGCGCATCTTTTGAGATAGTTTCCAGTTCATTCCGACGGGTATTGCCATCAAGGCGAGTTTTTCAGATTCTACAGCAGTTACCGCGAGTTGCCAGACTCTTTTTTGTCGATCTATCCGTGCATGCGCAGACCAACACCTGTTCTTCTGGTCACGGGTATTTCTTATCTGTTATTTTGTATTCTAGTGACAATCCATGAGATCCAACTGACGATTATCATATCTGCTTCCTATCTTTATTGTATTTCCTGCTTTTTCCAGCATTATATATATATATATCAGTGAGTTATGTTGTCCTTATTTCGCATGCATTGTTTTATACTGTTAAACGCATAATAAACTGGAACACACATGCAAAAACATCTGAGCAGCTTCACATAGTTACTCAAACGCAGTCAGAAACCCCCAGAGTATCAGATTCAATAGCCAAACCGTAGTTCAGCAACAGATATCCAAATCAGCTGAATCAGGGATATTTCATTGATATCAGAGCCTTCTTCCTGCCAGCCTGTGAAGAAGTGCTTCTCATGACCCCATGATTCCGAGAATAGGTGAAGAATACCCAGCGGGTCGAGGACATATTGGGGACGAGTACATTCAGTACCGCAAAGGTCATAGCAGAGATAGGAGAGATAGAAACTGAAGGGATTACACCCCCTTCCACACTCAGTCAGATACAGAGCCAGAGATAGAGGACATACAGAGCCAGAGATAAAGGACAGGGAGCATATCAGTGCAGACACAGAGGCCGAGATAGAGAGGAATATGGGTGATAGGTGTGAGACACCCGAGGGCAGGGGGAAAGGCCCCGAGATACATCTTGACAGCATGCAGGCCATGTTGAGTGACCTAGGTAGGGGACAGAGACCTGTTGACAGCCATACAACAGATGAACCTTAGTGCACAGATGCTCCAGCATAGCTCAGCATAGCATGAGCACTATAGGTGCCAATGCCACAGGAGGGCCGAGTGGTTCAGGAGGACACCAGGGAGGTGGGGCCAGTGGCTCCAGTGGATCTCAGGGAGGGGCTAGTACAAACCCTTCACCAGCCCGAGCTTACACATCGTCTAGGAGGATTCCCCGACCTTTATATCCACAGTTCCAAATAGGACAAACATTGGGACAACCTTTGGGACAGCCA
>SNQJ01S0195256.1:0-17542 GCA_010110895.2 Picea sitchensis | reverse complement strand
GATGGGACTTGGAGACTCTGCATTGATTACAGAGCCTTGAACAAAATCATAGTCAGGAGTTGCTATCCCATTCCCTGGATTGATGACCTTCTTGACCAACTCAATGGGGCAAATATCTTCAACAAGATTGACCTGAATTTTGGCTACCATCAGGTTCCCATCGAACCAACAGATGTTTGGAAGACAACCTTCAAGTCTAAGGAAGGTCTCTACGAATAGCTAGTCATGCCCTTTGGCTTAACAAATGCACCAACCACTTTCATGAGGTTGATGGACGATGTATTGAGACCCTTCACCAACTCCTTTATGGTAGTATATTTGGATGAAATCCTCATCTTCAGCAGAACGTGGGAGGAGCACATGCGGCATATTCAACAAGTTTTGAGCACTATCCAACTTGGAAAAATTCTCTTTTGGCATGAACAGGGTCCAATACCAGGGCTACATTGTTGATAAGCATGGGGTACATGTTGATCCAGCTAATATCCAAGTCATCCGTGACTGGCCAGCCCCGACCACACTGACCGAGCTTTGGAGCTTCTTAGGACTCACCAATTTTTACCAACGATTCATGTTGGGAGGATTCTCCCATATTGCTTGGGCCCTCAGCCAGGTGACCAAGGGTGGTGGTAGGGCCAATTTTGTGTGGGGGAAGGAGCAACAATGAGCATTTGAAGATCTGAAATATCGTTTGTGCTCGGCTCCCATACCCTCCTTACCCGATCTGCAACAACCATTCGAGATTGAGATTGATGCATCTGACTATGCTATGGGCACAGTTCTCACTCAACATGGGCATCCGGTGGCATACCATAGTGAGACACTCTATGATGTTGTCCCTAAATACCCCACCGATGACAAGGAAATGTATTCCATTGTACAATCTTGTCGTCAATGGAAACATTACATTTTGGGGACAAAGACGATCATACACATTGATCACAAGCCTCTACAGTTCATACAGACACAGGGGAAATTGTAGAACGACTGCCATAAGAAGTGGTCCACCTACTTGAAGCAATTCCATCTCAACATCAAGTATAAGACATGTATCTCCAATCGTGTCGCTGACTACCTCAGTCGGCCTCCTGTGGCTGCACTTACCACTGTGCTCCATTCATGTGGACATGAAACATCGGAGTGGCCCCAACTTTACTAGCAAGATCCGGACTTCGCCACCACATATCAGCTCTTGAGTACAGGTGCCACTGTCACTAATTTTCACATTCAGGACAGACTCTTATGCCACCTGGGCCATCTCCGTGTTCCTACAAGCGAGCGCTCGAAGCTGATTTGGGAATCCCACTACAGTCGGGTGGCGAGACATTTTGGCGTAGAGAAAACTGTGGTTGCCCTTCAAAAAAAATTATATTGGCCAAAAATTCAACTGTACGTTAGCAAATATATCAGATCTTGCACTGCCTACGCCATTGCCAAGCCGACCATCGAGAAGCAATGATTATACACCCCTCTGCCTATTCCTGAGAAGTTGTGGGAGTTCATCTCCATGGATTACATGTCTAGTTTGTGGACCACCAATCACGAAAATGACTACGTGTTTGTGGTCATTGATCAGTTTTCGAAGATGGCCATCCTCACAACCTGTAAGAAGACTGTCACACCGGTCGATACTGCCAAGCTCTTCTTCGAACGAGTTTGGGTGCACTTTGGGATACCACAGACCATCATCTCCGACCAAGACAACAGGTTCCTCAACACCTTTTAGTCGAGTCTCTGGTCTCTGTTGGACACCAAGCTCACAAAATCCACTTCTTTCCACCCCCAAACCGATGGCCAAACCGAGGTCATTAATCGAATGATTGTCCACATATTGTGCATGTACGACTCTAAGAATCCTTGTACATGGGATGAGAGTCTCCCATATGTCCAACACAGTTACAACAAAGCTCTCCATAGTTCCACCGACCATAGCCCATTTCAGGTGGGTCTGGGATTCCAACCCTTGGGACCCATTGACGTTGCACTTCCTCTTGCCACCGCAGAGACAAACTCTTCCCCTGATCAGTCTGCAGTCGACAAAGCCACCAAATTCATTGATCGGATTCAACACATCCGCCAACAGGTCCAGAAGATTTTGTAGAAATCCAATGCTAAGTACAAGTAGGGCCATGATAAACACAGGGTACCACACCAGTTTCAGGTTGGCGACAAAGTCTGGTTATATTTGCAGAAGGAGCATTTCACCGAGCCCAATTCGGAGCTTCAACCACTTTGTTATGGGCCTTACACTATCACCAAGGTTGTGGGTAGCAATGCTTTTGAGCTCAACATTCCACCCTTCCTTGGTCTGCATCTAGTATTCAATGTGGACCTCCTTCGACCATATTTCCCACCATTATTGGACACCTCTAAGCTCGTCGAACAACTGACACCAACATAGCTCAACCCTGACTGCATGGAACAAGCATCCACCAATCAGATAGTGGACACATAGGTCAAAGGCACTTACCAACAACAGATCCAACTTTATCGGGTTGTCAAGGCAGGGCAACTCCTACACCAAGGCAAGTGGCTCACCCGAGGCTAAATCCAACAAAAGTTTCCTCACCTGATGGGGGAACTCAACACAATGGAGACCATTGCTTCCTAAGGGGGGAGGATTGGTCCAGATGGATATTGGTGGCCACCCACCTATTCCAACTGGCTCCTCGTGTCCATTTTTTGTTCAACACGTCTTTTTGTACTGCTTTATAATTGTGAGTTCTACACTTCTAGGGCTGTCTGAAGCCTCACACATTCTCCAAGTGGATACAGGTGGCCTCTCGCCTAATCCAACTGGCCTATTTTGTATGTTTTCATATAAGCACATCATGATGTACTTTCAGGGTTGTTTTGAGGCCCTAAACATTGTTTTTTTGACTCGCCACAGTCAAACTGTAGACGATGTCAGAGTCTGACGACGAAATGTGTAGTTCTCTGAAAGACCTTTCCAACATGCTATCACGTGCCTAAAACAGAGGTCGTATGCAAAAGTTATGACCCTAGGAAATTGAGGTACCAAATTACACCAACTTACCCATAGGGCCCACATGACTTTTGGCATTTCACCTTCTGGGGTTAGGTTTTTGGATGTCTAGGATTTTGGAATTCATGAGTAATATGAAAAGGGCATATGGAGCCTCATTGGAATCCATTCTGATCAGGCAGATGCGCGTAGCAACCACATCTCTTCTCATAGATAGCTACCACCATTCAAGCAAGTTTCAGTTCTGCAGTTTTACATTTTCAGCCTACTTCATTATTTAATAGAAGATATTGTTCACTGAATATGTCTGTTATTCTTTCTATCTATGTGTTTATGGTATTCATTCTATAATCGGTTTGTTCCGTTCAAAATATGGATCACTGTGAGTGGTTGATATATACTTGGATCATCTATCTTGAATGAAGGAGGTGTCCCAAACTTTGAAGCCAACTACATCATCTCCATATCCCCCCTTATTGAATCTTGTGCTACTTCTAAAGGAGAAGAATCTTGAGCTTGAATAGTAGGGATTTATTCCAATGACCTTATGACCAACTATCCAACTATGCAAAATATAGGGTCTACTTATTCAACCCCTAAATCATGACATCCCCTTGATTCGAACAGAGGAGCCTCTTCAAACAATCCAATTAGATCAATCTTAAATGGTTAGGTTTTGTCACTAGCACATCTCCTCTAGTCAATGGGAACAACACAACACATTTTGATGTAGTAGTGAGTGATAAAATGGTCTCCTTCTTATAATCCATGTAGACCCCCATTGCACCTTAAAGATCAAAGAGCTCAGCTAACAAATTTCCAATTGTAGTTCCTGCCATCACCATCTCTCGTTTGTTCCTTGGCTAAGCTTATGGGCTTCCCTCAATTGAAAATGAATTTGTCTATTTCATTTAAACCTTTGAATCCATGTTCAACCCTTCTACCCAAACATACCTACTAGCTCGTCAATCTACAAATGAAGGAGTTTCACTAGGGATTTTTTCTCTTTAGGTTAACCTTAACCCTAAATGGACATTCCCAACACAAATGACCATGTTTCTTGCAAAAATGGCATCTAAAAAGAAGTTTTTCATAATCTAGTATTTGTGATCTTCACTCCCATTCATAACTAATTTCTTTTGGTATCCCACCTTCCAGGGACGTCGCGATCAAGATCTTGGAATACCTTGACCATCTAGGGTTTTTAGAGCAGTAATATGACAGGCCCCAAACATTTCCCCAATCATCTTTAAGATTTGTTGGGTACGAAAATGTAAGGGTAACCTGAGAAGTATTACCCATTATACCTGGGTGTCCTTTGTCGCTCTTCCTGGGTCGAAAGAGGCAAACAATGGGAACAAAACCAAACCCGAACCTTGATAGCACTAGGGCCTTTTGTCTAGCACTAGATATCTATTAGTGGGATTTTCAACAAAAGAGAAGAATCCTCATTGCATCGAGGAGATTTGCACTTTGCCCCTTGGTACCACTGCCCAAGAAGAGCCAACCCATCTAACAAGTTTCAAAATCAAAGGCTTAGAGCCATATAAATAACATAACAAAGCTCGTAGGGTAAGGTCCTTTAACCCCTCTAGAAGCTATGCCTTTTGGTGGGCGAATTGCACTAAACTTGTAAATTTAATACATTTTCTCAACCACTCACTTAAAACTACTCCAAACCCTACGTTATTGCCTTCTTTGCTCTATTCATTCTCCTCCTCTTCCATACTTTCACGCAACCAAAACCATCCCATTTAAAGCCACTCATTAGCAATATCTATTGCTCATTTATCATCACATTTAGTTGTCATGAACATATTAATGAATTATAACAAGCCTAACGAGTAACATGTAATTTATATTTATTATCAAAGATACAGAGACACATAAACTCATGTTGGCATGTTAAACCTTCCTCTTGATGCTAGCTTTTGAAAATAAGTGATACACGGTGGTTCGCCCTTTTTGGGGAGGATTTCCAAGAACAATTTCTTCACCCTTAGTAAATTAATGACCTTCAAGTTGGTCAAGCGTATGTTGGGTAGATGGAAGTTCGGTGACCTGAATATCATTCTTTCCGCGGATGAGAACTGGGGAGGCTCTTTTGTGCCTGGATAGACTGAGGATTTCTATAGAGACTTATTTTTATCCAAGAAGCTGATTGATGTAAAGCCAACCAAATTGGTCCCAACATGGCGAAATGGTCAATCTGGTCACGAAGCAATTGCTAGAAGGCTTGACAGGTGTTTAATATCTAAGGGATTATTGTCGACTGTTGGCTTATCTGGATCATGGGTGGAATATCCCTATGTATAAGATCATGCTCCCATCCTTATCCAACTGGATTCTTCTCCGCTCTTTAAGGCATTTCCCTTTAAATTCAATTCGCTTGGCTGCAAGAAATGGATTTCGTAAATCTGGTCCATAATGTTTGGATTGACCCTTGGTTTCTTTTGGAGGGTGATAAACAAGTGAGACTTGTTTGGAAGTTAAAAGAACTCAAAATCCCAACAAAAACCCGGTTTAAAGAAGTCAAGGCATGCAAGAAGTTACTCATGGAAAATCTAGAAGCGGAGATCAAGCAGTTTCTATTAAAAAATATGGAGAATCCCATCTCCATGGAGGAGGAAAGCTATCTTCGTGAGATGGAAAGCAACAAGAATAAGTTATTGCGTGGGGAGGAGGAGACTTGGAGAACTCATAGTAGGGTAACATGGATCAAAAGTGACGATAATAACACCAAATATTTCCACAAGATGGCCAACTTTAACAGGAATCAGAAACATGTATGGGAGATTATCAATGGCAGTGGAGCTTGCTTATCCGATCAGGGGGCGATAAAGGAGGAGGTTGTTAACTATTTTAAACATTTTTTTGAATCCAAAGAAAGGAATAATATAAATGACCCGGTCAGGATTACAAGTCTTTATCCCAGGACGATTGACGAGGAGGAAGCAAAGTCCCTCTTTAAACCTGTCACTTTGGAGGAATTAAAGTCAGTACTAGTAAACTTTAAAAAAGAAAAGAGTCTGGGCCCTGATGCGTGGACAACATAATTCTTTACCTTCTTCTTTAATATTGTGGGTGGTGATCTACTTGCGATAGTGGAGGACTCAAGGAGGAAAGGTCACCTTAGTGGAGGTATAAATTCTACTTTTCTGGCTCTCACCTCGAAGGAAAACAAGCCTGTCACTTTCGATGACTACCGACCATTTTTTTTTATGTAACCTCGTTTACAAGGTGATCTCCAAAGTAATTGCAAATCAGATTAAGCCGGTATTGTCAAGATGTCTCTCAACCGAACAACTGGGTTTCCTACAGGGCAAAAGGATACAGGATGCTATTGGATAGGCCCACGAAAGCCTACACAACATAAAAAAATAGAATATAAATTCACTGGTGATGAAACTTGATCTAAAAAAATCCTATGACAACATAGACTGAGAGTATTTAAGATTGACTTTACTCACAGTGGGCTTCGACGTTCAGCTGATATAATGGATAATGAGCTGCGTTACTAGTGCCAGTTTCGCAGTGTTGATAAATGGTGAGGCAACAGATTACTTCAAGAGTGGGAGGGGGCTCTGTCAGGGATGCCCATTATCCCCGTATTTGTTTATTACGATAACAAAAGGACTCAGTCTGATGTTAACAAGAAGCATCTCCGAGGGCAAAATTTTAGGTATAAAGGTCTCTAAACTATTAAAGATTGTCCATTTACTGTTTGTTGATGACATACTTATAATGTCAAAGGAAAATACTTCGGAGTGGAGAGTGATCACAGACATTCTTCAAGTTTTTTGTTTGGTCTCGGGTCTATGCATAAATAATACTAAAACTACTGTTCACTATTGGGGGTTAGAGGAGGCGGATCTCATTCCATTAAAATAATCTATCCCCTTTACCTTTGTTGAGCTAAACTCGGGGTTCGAGTATCTTGGATACTACTTAAAGCCTGACGTCTCAAAGTCCGAAGACTGGGTGTGAATGGTGGCAAAACTGGAAAAGAAGATCAGGCTTTGGTGTAACAATTGGCTCTCGCTTGGTGGCTGATTCATATTGGTAAAAGCAGTGTTGGAGAGTCAAACTATTTTCTAGATGTCCATGGAGGTTATCCCACGCTCAAATCTAAATAAACTCTGTAATAATGTTTGATTTTTTGTGGACTGGGAACAGGGATAAGCATCAGTTCCATCTCTTTAGATGGGACATCTTGTCAAGACCAAAGAATCGTGGCGGTTGGGGGCTCCGAAATCCCCCTTTATTCAATTCATCTTTATTTGCAAACACTCTTTGGTGGATGTTGACTCATGATGGCCTTTGGCACATAATTTTAATGGATAAGTATTTAGGAAATACACCGGTGGTGATCTGGCTTCGAAGATTATCCCACAAACAATAAGGGGCCTCCGACATATGGAACAACCTGACCATAAATTTATATGTGGTTCTCCACTGGCTGAGATGGTGCCCTGGTTCGGGCCACTTAATTTCAATAGGTAGGGACAAAATCATAGGCATGGAGGATTGATCTCTTTTATTAGAACAACTGCCATCACATCTAAAAAAAAAGCATTTAACTGTTTTAGCTCAAGTGAGAGACCCCACTTGCGTGAATTCCTTTCCCGAGTGATGGTTAAGTAGTGAATCTCTGGGTCTCTTTGGAGTCGCCGCTACAGAGTGGCAATGTTACTGCAAAGCATTAAGGAGCGCAGGCATCTTGCTCAGAAATACGGTGGATACCCTGGTGTGGACCGGGGGGGATTCATCGGGAGTTTTATCAGTCAAGGATATTTACAAGGCGATCATAAACTCTCTAGACTACACGACTGATAGTGGATGGATAATTTTTTTATGGAAATGGCAGATACAATTAAAAATTAAACTGTTCATGTGGTTGGCTGCGAACCATAAAGTACTCACTTGGGATTCGCTTCAAAAAAAATGTTGGGAGGGTCCGGGGGTGTGCCAGCTTTGTAACTATGACACCGGGGACATTGACCACTTACTCATCCACTGTTCTTTTACTAAGGTAGTGTGGTCTTGCTTATACGAGTTCTATCACTTAAAAATAAAGTGGGATGGTATCACTATCACAGATTGTTTCAACATTTGGTCAAAGGATAAAACAACCCCAACCAACTTGGTGGCTCTTGCATGTTGGCACATTTGGAATGAGAGGAACAAGACAATATTCGAAGAGCGATCCCCAACACATCTCGCAGTGGCACACATGATTTCTGTTTCTTTTTCATGGCGACCATCTACACTCAAATTTATTCCAAACCGAGTATGTAACATTACACAGACCAAAGGTTTCTCTTTGGCATGCTTTGATGGCGCATCCCTATCAAATGACGAGTGTTGTGGAGCTGGCGGCATCATCAAGACACTTGAGTCGAAGGTTATTAAATGGTACATAAATTGCAGAGTTGGAACAAACACCAAGGCAGAGCTCATGGGATTGTGGGCGACACTCACATTGGCATCTCACTGGTCATTCGAAAAACTCCAAGTCCTTGGGGATTCAAAGGTAATAATTGATTGGATAAATATTAAGGGACAACTCCATGTGGTGAACATTGAAGGATGGAAACTGAAAACAAAGGAACTGGCTATTACCTTTCAAGACATAAGTTTCCAGCACATCTATAGGGAATACAACAAAGAGGCCGACATACTTTCAAAGAAGGCACTCATGGAACCTGAAGGCAGACTGTCCTTTTTTCACTGGGACAATGGGACATAAAGTCCTCATACTCGCCTAAACATTTTTGAAGTATGAGCGGGGTAAGGAGCATGAGATTTGTAGTGGAGCGTAGTGGAGATCAGAATTGATTGCTGAGTTTTTTTCATTCTACTGAACTATTGTCATTTTGGGACAATTTTGAATGTCTTTGTATCAAGTTCAGTCTTTAGAATTTTGTTATGGCTGGTCCATTTGTATCGCTTAGGATCGATACTGCTTTGTAAATGAAATTATACCATAATATAATTTTGAGATATTTTTCTATTGGAAAAAAAAAGATGGAAGTTCGGTATGTTAACTACTTTTGAGAAATCCATAATTAACCAATTTCATTTTTCAATGGATTTTGTAAATTAAAATTCCTTGGTAGATAGGAATGCAACCAAACTAGGATAGGGATTTGGCAAAAGTGGTTCATTCATTTTTAATAATTAGAAGATTAAGATTAAAAATGGAAAAATGTTTGGAATCTTGACTTATGGTTTAAATTTTAAATTTTAGTTTTTTGGTTTAAATTTTAATTTTTTGGTCAAATAACATGAAAAGGGAAATTAACTCGGAACAATATATGTAAAAGAGGGTTTAGCCCTATCACACTTCTTGTATTAAGCCCTTAGGAGGTACTGCTATTTACATTCTCTTATCAGTAGGACAGGACCAGATCACCTTACCCTTGACTTTCTTACTGCCCTCACACCCTACGTTATGGAGTGCTGCCCAACAACTCATCGCTGAAGCCAACAATGCTTTAGTAGGTAGCACTGTCTTCTCTTTATCAGGGGTTCAATGCAATGTATAACATGTTTAAAGAATTTAGAATCCTTGAATCTTATAAGTTGTTTTTTTCTTATTTGAATATTTTTTTTTCTAAAGAATATTTTATGTGGAAATTTAATGAACACTTCCAAGCATTTGTGATTGACATTTTTAATAAACTCTTTAGCATATACTAGTGTGTTGGCACAAACTAGCCAAATGCCCAACAACATTGACAACAACTAGTTACACTAAATTCTGCCCAACAACATTGACAACAACTAGTTACACTAAATTCCTTGAGCTGAATAATGATGAATCCATGAAAACCATGTACAATATTCCTCATCAAAAAGATATATCTATGTCCATTTCTATGTAGTTCAAAGAAAAATTAAAAAAAAAAAAAACCCTCAATTGTAGACTTGGTAACCTAAAACATCTATTTCTTAAGAAATAGGTGAACATCCAAAAGAATGGAAGAAACAATTCCCCATTTTAAATACATTTTAAGTACATGAAAATTTATCCAAAAATATATGTGAAATCATCACATATAAAAAATGAATATAAGAAGACTAACACTATTACTCTAAGAGAATGAGTAAGGAAAATAACATCCCTCTCAACTATTCCAACAAAACCCAATTAACAATCCCAATAAATTAATATATAAATAAATAACACTATTATAGTGTAACAAGCTAGAAATAATATAAAAAACTATATATTCCTTTTTATATTTACATTCACAGTATTTCAAATTTACATTTAAAGTATTGCTCAAAGAATAATTGCCAAATATACATTTTGTCAACTATGTGAAAGGTTATCTAAGCTCAATGTAACCATATTGAATATATCAATTATAATTACTTAAAAATTTAAAGTAGTTTTGGTTTTCAAATAACTTATAAATTTTATAATTTACATAACAATTTATTTATCATTTTTTCTTTATAAAAATGTCTATTTACTTTTCATGTTTAATACTTTTTATAGTGTGTGTGAGAATGCATTTTAATTATTTAATATTTCTTGGTGGTAAGTATGTCTATTTTTTATAGTTTTATGTTTATAAGTTAATTTTATATAATATGAGTTTTTTAGTAGATTAGGGTATGTACACTTCTATAGATTTTAGTAGTCAAATGGTCACACAGAGAAAGATCCCTTGTCCTACAAACAAGAAAGTCTCATACACCAATTTGATGTATGGCAAAGACTTTAAAATTAGATTATTATTATTATAATATTATATTAAAATATATTATTTTGAAAAATTTAATATCAAATTTTCATTTATTTTCAAAACATGCAATAAGAAAGAAAAATTAAATCTTAAAATTGAAAATAAAAATATGGATGAAAAGAAATTGCTTAAACTTCAATAATGTATCTTATTGTTTCGATACAATGTAAAGATTAGATAACAAAATGTGTATAATTTGCTAATGATTAGATAACAAAATGTGTATAATTTGCTAATGATTAGATAACAAAATGTGTATAATTTGCTAATGAAAAACTTTAGCAAAGCTATACTTGTACACGATTTCAATAATAGGAAAAAATATTAGATATATATTTTTATGAATTTTTTTATATTATCCATGGTTTTTTAAGTTTTTGGAAATAAAAAAATAAAATTCTTAATATTAGATTATTAATGGCCAATAAATTTGTATGTTCTTTTTTTTTATTCTTATGGATGTAAATAGATAAAGAGTTACACAGTTAGTTGGATCTAACTTGAGGATTTAGGAAAGAAAAATGTTATCTTCTCTACCTAAATTCAAATCTTGCTTGTAAGATATTTTGCCTTTCCAAAATTAATTAATATATATTACAATGTTACACATAACTGACAAATCTTAACTTAGCTTAAATTCATATTAACAATCAATTGATGAAATTACATATAAATTCTTTATCCGTATTTATTAAAAAACCATTCTTAAATTTAAAATTTATATTTATAATTATTGATATTCATTTTATTTTTAAAAATATAAATTATAAAATTTTGTGAACTTAACATTGTTATTCTATTAATTTGTGTAAAGGAAAGTTAAAATCATGAAATTCGTGTATCCCATATAAGATTTGTGTTAAGAAGTGAAATCAAAACTAGATAACAAAAACTAAAAAGGAGGTTTTGTGATCATAAACATTATTTCAAGAAACCAAATATGAATCAATATATAAACTTATATATTATTACTCACAACCCATATAAAAAAAAATTATAATTATAAAAACTTATATATTATTACTCACAACCAATATGATTTTTTTTTTTATAATTATAAAGAAATTTCAAAACACTAAATATAATGTATTTTATTATTAAAAAACACACATCCATACACTACATTAAAAAACATGAAGAAACATACCAAACACATAATCAATAAATATAAAAATAAAAATAAAATATTAAATAGTTATTTAAGAAACATACCTAAACTATTAGAGTCCTTCCATCAATTTACTACTAGAGTTTAGAGTCCTTCCATCAATTTACTACTAGAGCACACCGTAGTTGACCTCAAACCATGGAGGTGTGTAGCTTCAATTTACCACTAGAACACACCTCCATTGACCTCAAACCATGGAGGTGTGTAGCTTCAATTCACCACTAGAACACACCTCCATTGACCTCAAACCGTGGAGGTGTGTCGCTAAAGACCGAGGAACGGTGGTCGTCGCTCATCCTCTTATACAATCTCTATGGAGCTCCCTTTCCCTTTTAAGGCCGCCCATAGTGTTTTGCTTGAGATTTGTTGTGGGCGTCGACGGGTAATATAGAAGGTATTGTCAAAGCCTTATTTTGCGCTCTCCTCGTTTTTGGGTTTTGTCTTGTTTTCATAAGAATATAATACAAGATAAGCAGCAGACACGCTTGCCAATAAACTTTACTTGCAGGACAAGGCCACAGTTTTGTCTTCACTCATTGAATTGTGGCAACATTTTGAAGAGGAATTTGAATTGACAAGGGTGGGGTTGATCGATCGGTGTTAATGTCTCGGAGACAATCTGCTGTTCTGGCCAAACCGGCATGGCGTGGCCTGGTAAGTTCGTGTTCGTGTTCTTTTTGTTTTTTGCTTTTTTAATCTTTATTGTCTGTCTTCAACCCATTTACAGGTCTTTGAAGATTTGAATCAGGTTTTCAATGATTTGCCCAGAATTTATATTCTGTACTTTGGTGTAGGAAATGTAGGTTTATTTAGTCCCCATCAGGTCTGGCTTCGACATGGTCACGAACTCGATACCTGCAGAGTTTCGCGGATATTTAATCCTACGCCCACAGGTCCCATTAAATTTTTGATGCGGAGTGGCCTGCCTGTTAGTTTATTTTTTCGATTAAGGAGATTGGTTTTCTTTTCAGCTCGATCCAGAGCATGATCCAAGCTACTTTTCCATTCGTTCCTCCAGGCTCTTTAACATGTGGTTCAGCATCGTCATGTAGGTTAAACCAGTGTTGCAAAAATTGGACTCGGCAATAAACTTCGCAACTGTCTGAAATATGAGAATCGTAAAAAATTGCCGAGCAATAAAACAAATCATAAATCTCATGTTTTTGCAAGTAATAAGTAGGCAAACTAGGGCATAAAAATGCGTTGATTGCTCAGAAATCAGCAAGCAAAAAATCGAGAAATGAGGGAAGATTTTGCTTCTAAAACGACGCCGATGCCCACCTGCCGATTTTTTTCTTTCTTTTGAAATATTTTTATATAATCCAAAAATTTGGCAAAAAATATTGAGACTCGGCCTTTTTTTGAAAATCTCAGCAGTATTTTTAGTAGGCCAATGTTCAGGCGATTTTTGAATGAAGGATTAGCTGGTTGATTGATTGGCTATCTTGCCACGCTGGGTTAAATTTTAGCCCTTTTATCCCAAAGCATCATTTGAATTTTTGGCATACTTAGGCTGTTTCTTCTTGAGAAATATGGTCGGTTTGAAAAATGTTCAAAATCTTTTGATGACGGTTTAATGTCAAGCTTTTCAAATTCATCAAGTTAATTGGAAGTCATACTTGAAAAATTACATTTCAGTCAAATCGTATGTTTAAAATTTGACAGTTGAAAGTGTGGGAAAATGAATAGCCGCTTAATTGTCTTAATAAAGACATGGTTTTGAATTCAAAACAATTGACACCTCTCTATTGTCTGGGCAATCAGTAAATATGTCCTTTGGTCAAAAACTATACTGATGAGTAATATTAGGGCAATTGCCCTTCCTTAGTATCCAAATTAAAGCAAATAAAAAGGTTCTCTTATTAATAAACTCTACGTAAAATGACAAATGCTGCAAATTTTTTATTGAAGCATGCTGGCACTTATATGCCTGGAAATCGACTGAGACCCATTTATTTAAAGAATAGAGATACCAGCAAACATATTAAAAACAAATGTTCCATAAGTCAAGTCAAAATTTAAACAATATTCTTGAAGCTCATGTATAATTTGACACGTTATGCATCTTATTATTAAAAAATGAGTTCACTGCTCTGAAGCAATTCATATATCCATGCCCAAATTTCTCTCTTATATGTAGATATATATTTTCGTATCACATTTTTTTTCCGAGGAAAACCTCTGGGGATTCCCCCCAATTCCCCAGAATTTCCAGATAGTGGGCAGATTAACTGTTGGCATTGATTACAGCACCTGGGTCCTGACCTGATAGGGATCATCGAGTGAGGCCCATGGCAACAGAGGCAGCCAGCCCAGGGAGTCGACCCTGTGCCCTCCTGCATTAAGCCTACAACACTCAACCACTCAAGCTAACCCACCAGGCTATATATTTTTGTATCACATGCAATCACAGAAGCAAACATTTGCATATGTAAGGATAAATATTTTGAATGATGATGTTCATACATTTAGATGACTATGCTGGTTGTGCAGTTATATAAGAATGCTATAGGTAGAGAAACTAGGGTCACATAATAGGAGGTTGTGCTCTTTTAATAATTGTTGTTGTTCAGGAACAATAACTGTTATTATCCACATTGTAAGTAAAAAAGGAAACTGAATGCTACAAATGCTCTGCTAAGGTTTATGCTCTCTGCCTCGATCTGATTTCTGCATGCCTCCCAAAGGGGGAGCTTGAGCTCCCCTTCCCACCCTTTCTCCCAAGCTTTTGTGGATTTCAAAGCACTGGCTGATTCTGCAGACAAGAATGTAAAACAGGCTAAGAATGAACTCAAAACCGCTTTGTCAAGAGGATTGATGGAACTTGGCAATTGCAGGTAAAATGGTGATTGCCAATTAGTAAGGCTCTTCAATACGCAATTTTAGCTCTCTTGGGCAAGTTCAATGACTTCTGGCCTTTTCCCAGAATCTTGTATGGATTCACCAACACTACACTCCCATCTTGCAAGGATCCCAAAAATACTTATATTTTGGTAAAGGTTTCTTCTCATTTCTCTTTGAGTTAAAATAAGACAGACAAAATCTTCAACGGTCCTTGGTTTCTAGGATCAAATGAATTAAATTTGAATCAGTGGTCCTTAAATTTTGGTCCCGAGGAGGAAATCACCACTGCTGTCCAAGTATGGGTAAGAGTCAAGACTACCCTTCTTGCCCTTGATACCTTGGGGTGACACCCTTAGAAGAAATTGGAAATTTGCTTGCAAATACGTGGATAAATCGGAACCAAGAGCAAGAATCCGTGCTTGTGCCAAGATTCTGTTGAAGTGGATTTGGATAAGGTCTCCTAGAAGCTATCGAATTGGAGATGGAAGGATGGGTCCACACTAGAATCTCGTTTATGAGCAAATCCCTTTCAAATGAAATTAGTGCCATGAATATGGCCATTTTGTGAAGGATTGCACCGAGAAAGCACCTTCACCTCAGAAGCCCCAGCCAACGGAAGATTTATTCCAAAAGGTGTCCAATTCCAAAAAAGAGAAAGCAACCCCAACTCAACAGACCATGCCCTCCAGAGTCCAATCCAGAGTTAAGCAACATATATGCAGCCTTGGAAAATCTTGAAGCTGATGATGAGGAACCTAAGGAGATCTCCATCCCCAAAGATCCTAACAAAGCCAGGCCTGAAGAGGAGTGAATTGTTGCTTGAGAAAATTAGAAGGAATTTGATCCTTCTCTGCACAATGAAGATCAACATATCCCTTCTTCAAAGTCTCTGGTTCCATCTCCAAGGAAAAGCTCAGTCTATACCAATAAAACCTGAGAGGAATCGATTTTGTTAAGCATATGCATAACAACATCCTATTACTGGACGGGGAGTCAGGAGGGCTCTGCGGCTAGGGTTTTCCTGGCCCGCAACCCCTCCTGCAGAACTTTATGGGCGCCTCCTCCTGATGGGTCGCTTTGTTCCTGTCGCTGCCTGGTGTGACCCCGACGGCTTTGGTGTGTCGTTTCGTGGACGTCTCCGCTTCCGGCGTGCTCTCTGCTCCTTGGTGGCTCTGGTGTGCTGCCTCTGTGGCCACTTACTCTCCTGGCATGAACCTGCTTGGTTTGCCCCCTTGTGGACGCCTTTCTACCGACGGTTTTTTTTTTGTGGCTCTGCCCACTGGTTGCTCGGTATTATCGACTAGTGCTCCAGCTTCCGAGGGTTTGGCGTTAGGCTCGCGGTCTGCTGTGTGTGGCCGGTTTTTTTTCTGGCTGCTTTGTTGCTCAGGTTTATCCCTGGAACAAATCCTTCTGGGGTCTTCGATGGCTCCCTTTTTTGAGGTTTCGGTGGCAAGGTTTTGGGTTTTTGTTATGAGATCTGGAGGTTGATGTTGTGGTTGCTGGTTTTTTCTGCTTCTTTGGTGGTTGGGACAGAGCTTTGAGGTCCATCTTTTGGGCGTGCAGTGTGGATTTGTGGATCTGCACTTTGAGGCCCTTCTTGGGCGTGCGGTTCGGTTCTTTTGCTTAAGCTGCAGGATCTTACCAGTTATTATCATTGTAAATTCTCTTTGTGACTTTTTAGTCTTTCTGGGCCCTTTCGGGTTTCTTATTTTCTACTCTTTTACCCATGGATTGGGGGAAGTGCATCTTGCACCTGTGAATGTAATTTTGGCTCCTTTTGGATGAATAAAATTACAAATTTTTTTCTATGAAAAAACAAAACCCTGAGAGGAATCAGGTCTGCTGGCTCTCGAATACCATTCAGTTCTTCTTCATTTGCTACAGTTATCATCTCAGTTAACAAAGGAATAGCCTCCCCTCTTTCCTAAAGAAGATGAGAAGTCACTTGGAAAATCTGGAAGAGGGGCTGACAAAGAATCCAGACAAGAAGAAGCAACCAGAAACAAGGCCTTAGGGACCCAACCAACTCTCCCTCGAGCCTTCACTATAGGTACGAAATCTAAACCCTGCAAATGATGAAAGTTTTTCCTGGAACTGTAGGGGTTTAGGTGGTATAGAAAAAAGAAAAAACTTATGTTTTTCTAATTAAAGTCTGAATGACCTGATGTTATTGCTCCAAGAAACCAATCTCAGCCATAAGAATGTCCTCGAGCTGCCTCATTATTCTTTGGGGCCCCTGTTTCATATCCCTTGACCAGGAATTGATTGTTAATCACTGGCTAATGCTATCCTACGCAGCTATCCAAACGGGTCAGAAATTTCAGATCTCAAATATTTATGCAGCTAATAATGGGATAAAAATGAAAAGATGTCGGGTCTTGATGTTGGAATCCAATGAAACCCTTCTGCACAGTAAAAAAACCTGGGTTGAGATTTTAGTCATATCGTTGACCACGAATAAGACCATGAAAAAGGTGGAAGACCTCATCTCCTGTTAGAATCTACTTGAGATCAAACCCAGAAATTGCAAATATGCTTGAACCAATATACTGTGGTGGGCCTCAGTTTTATTGCAGAAAGGTTAGACAGCTTCTTTGTTCAGGGTTCCTTCCTTGATGAAGGACTCGTTCACTCCTCTATCATCCCTTCATCAGTGTTTGACCATAGTTGTTTTGGAGGCTTCTTCTCCAAAGATTTCGGACCAATCCCTTTCAAGTTTAATCCCATTGGGTTCAATTATGAAGGCTTTGAAGAACTGAATGCATTTTCATGGGACCCCCTCTCCTA
>SNQJ01S0195254.1:4391-17542 GCA_010110895.2 Picea sitchensis | reverse complement strand
CGATGTAGTACGAATCTAACCATGTGAATAGTTGTCCTGATGTCGAACATGGCAGAAACCACTTGATTACTGGTCAATGAGGTAAATCGTTAACAAGTGTGAGGGAATTACCATTGATATCAATGATTCCCAAGGTACCCTAGTACATTCTAGCGAATGTGAATAGATGAGTTGAAGTCGAACATTCGTGGAATCACCCGATCAGGGGTCATTGATGTAAACCCACTGTCAAAAGCGAGGAGGCCTACCATTGAGGCATGCAAGTCCCAAGGTACTAACTAGTTTCTAAGTCTAGTTCCCGGATGATGTGTTGAGGTCAACAGGAATAGACTCGTTGTAGGAGGGCCTTGATGTATCCCCCATCAATGACACGAAACTGACACAGAGATGTAAATTGGTAAATCAAATGAACATGGACTGACACAGGTATTGAAACAATATATTTGTGATGGCTGACTCTCGAGGCAGATGCTTCCCTTGAACACTGAGGCATGACAGCAGAAACTTGACAAGGACTAAAACTTGATGATGCAGTGGATACTATGACTTTCGTTGGGTGACCCAAAGGAGTAAGGAAACTCAAAGGATTGGTTCAGTGCAGAGATTCGGAGAATAAAAATGCATGCAAAGATAAAATGTTGTGTTCAAGGGCGACTGTAAGAATTAATGGTAATGTTCTCAAAATATGCTTGTCTTGCTTCCTTCAATTTTCCCCCCATCCAGATAGATGAGTACCTCTTTTTAGTTTAACAAGCTCGAGGAGGGTAACACATGCTCGATATAACTCACCTTCGATAAGTCCCTCTTCATTTCTTTAACGAACTGGAAGAAGTAAGCGTTTGGCCTTGTATGGGCCCTTCAATGTATGATCGTTTAACGAGTCCAGAGAAGCTAAACTCGGTTGTTTTTCATATTTAGAGAATCTAAAAATGACTTAAAGACAACTTCGATCTTTTCCTTTTTCATAATGTTAGTCTTTCAAGGCTGAAAAAGGTGATAAATTATCACTCGAAAGACTCCCTTTCAAACCTTTTAACGAGTGGGAAAGGAAGAAAGATCACTTGACAATATTTTCATGTTTAGAGAGTCTGAAAAGAGCTTAAAGACTACTCCAAGGGGTTCATTTTTTGTGTATGCATGTGAGCCTGAAAAAGAGATAAAAGGTTGCTCGGTTACATTCTCATGTTTTTACGAGCGCAAGAAAGGACAAAGACTAAGCTCGATACTCTGCCCCCAGCTTGAATGTTAGTCACTTAACTTCAGAATGATCATCAAAGGCTGGAGACATGCCCCCCAAGATTCAATTCATTCACCGACTTTGAGGTTGTCACCAATTTATGTACTAGATGGAGAAAAAGGATGCAGGTGGATGAAATAAAGGTTCAAATACGAGACCTAATGAAAGACTTGACTCGACGTCTACGAGATCTGGCGAAAGACTTGACCTGACAGGAGAGGTGATTGTTTCATTTTTTAACGAGCTTGGCACGGAAAAATAACTATGCTCAAGGCTCCGAGTGCAGTCCCCAGATTTTTGTTTCATTTTTTAACGAGCTTGTTATAGAGGGGAAAAACTATGCTCAAGACCTTTGTTTCATTTTTTAATGAGCTTGCCATAGAGAGGAAAACTATGCTCACGAACTCTTCTTGATCATCGCTTCCAAGAGGATAATTCTCTAGAAGGACACCACGTCAAGGGATAAAACTTGGTCATGGCTTCCAAGATATCTTCACTGGATGGAAGAAGAATGCTCTGGAAGGAACACATGTCGAGGGTCTCGTCATGGGTAAGGAGATCAAGCTCCAACAGCCCTACGAAAGAGATCACCACGTCAACTACCAGGTCTAAGTCATCTTCATCAACAGTTGAAGACATGGGAGACAACGCCACATAATTGACCTATGGCAGGGGTGATACCGACTGCATATAAGAATCGTTTAGGGAGGTCATTGGATTGATGGTTAAGTCAGGTCCAACAAACGAAAGTTGATCAATAGTCACCATTCTTCCATCATGTGGGAACGATATCACACAAAAAAGAGTGGACACAATAGCTTTCATGGCATAGACATAATCTCTCCCAAGGATTAAATCGAAATACAAAGGGTCTTGGACTACCATAACATCAATAAAGACAGTTTTCCCTCCCAAAGTTACAGGAAACTGAGGAAGGATCCCTAAAGGGTGACTGGTTCTTGTGTTAAAAGTGAACAGAGTCTAGGTAACCAGCAAAAGTTGAGGATAACCCAAAGCTTTCCAAGAAATAGAGGACAAAATACTAACAGACGAACCTTCGTCTATCATCATCTAAGGAACAACCCAACCATAAACCTATACTGTAATATTGAAAGGAATGTGATAGGGAAAACGAGGTCTAGTTATCACACCCCAATAAAAAGGATGGCCTCATTACTTGGAGGGGTTTTCGCAAGAGGAGGAATGCCCCCCGACATGATAGATCCTATATCAACAAGAAAAACGTGGGCAGAATCGGGTTTACTCTCTAGAGGGAGAGTAGGGTCGATCGATGATGGGATCAGATCGACCACGTTGGCACTCTTCAGAGGAAGAGTGGGATTGACCGATGAAGTAATCGGAACAACCACTTTGGCACTCTTCGGATGAAGGGTGGTACTGACCGAGGAAGGAACTGGATTAGTCACTTTGACACTCTTCAATGGAAGAGTGGAATTGACTAGTGGGAGAACTGGAGAAACTACTTTGACACTCTTCAGAGGAGGAGTGGGATCGACTAATGGCAGAGTTAGATCGACCAATTTGACACTCTTCAGATGAAGGGTGCGACTGACCAATGACGGGACTGGATCAGTCACTTGGGTTTCACTTTCCAGATGAAAAGTGGGGCTGATCGATGATGGAGTGGGATCAGCTACTTTAGTGAGTGGTTCAACCGAGGATGAAACTAGATTGACCACCTAATCAACCAGATTGACCATTCTATCAACTAACGATGGGTTCGGGGAAATCTTACGATAACCAGTTGGAAGTTGAAGATTTTCCAAAATAGAAGAATCCTCGTCCATGCGAGGATAAAGGTGAGAATAATGATCACCTTCGCATAGAATACAAGGGAATTTGATAGTTTTCTTCTTCTTACCAACCTGAACGTCACTAGTTGACAGGGTGTCACCAACATGTCTAGCAGGGGCAGATGACATGGAGGACCACACTTCTAAGACCTTGGTAATACTAGGGAAATCCCTCAGAAAGTGGTCACCCTTACAAAGACTGCAAGGGAATTTGGGTTTCAGATTCTTTGTTTTAATCTTATCGACCTTATCAACACTCCCAGTACTATTAACAATAGTTGGTTCCTTGGATCCAACATTTGATGTATTTGGAGGTTTGGTCCCTTTCTGGTTCTTCTTCTTCTCTTGTCGTTTCTTCTTCTTCTTATTAACTGGGTTACTCGCTTCAGATATTTCATTAGGCGAAGAAGGATAAATGGAAGGAGACATGATGGATGAAGAAGGAGAAAGGTCGACATGAGGTTGATGTGTGGGTGGTGTGCTTACATCTGAAACACCTGCATTCGAGATCATTGGAGTGGAAAAAAACCATACCGGTAACCTAATTGTGAGACCTGGAAGGCTCAAAGTAGCGATGTAAAGAGGACCAACGTTTCCGTAAGAAGGAAAAACAAAGGGTTACCCTAGAAAAGGGGTTCCTTCGTTGGTCATTCCAGGAACTAACGCGATAAAAATAAAAATCCAACCTAGATTCTGTTAGGGAGAACAAACAGCACACGCTAAAAATCTAGTAAGCAAGCAAGCAAACAAAACCTTCTCACAATGAGCACACTAGTTGGTGATGAAATCCAACGTTGCGGGAACAAAGTAAGAAGGGGATGAGATAGAGTGGGTGGAAAATTTATGTTGACGACCTTCTTAATAGACTTACACCCTGGTGCAAGCTCCCACACTTAATCGTGGGTATACTCTCTAAGGAGCCCGAGTAAGTCTGGCCAACGTCGATTCCAGGTACCTTGAATATTTTCCCCTCCATAGTCACCTTGTGTAAAGACCCTAAAGAGATAGGCCACTAAGGTTACCAACTACAACATTGATGCCTGGGGAAACAGTCGATAGTCTGATCCACACGCAAGGGCAGGGTATCTAGCTCGAAATCAACTTGAAAGGCTTCCACTCATCATTGTGGGTATACCTTCAAGAGACCCCCATAATACGCACAATATATACACCAAGACCAACAAAGCAGGGTGAGTAACTCTGCCAATCTTAATACGAACTCATGATTGACCCTTGTGTGAGAAGGGCTTCCCAGGACAAAATGTAGCAATTGGATTTCACCGCTCCATAACACAAGATTCTATGTTATTTGCAGCTTTGGAAAGTTATCTTTCACACCTTTTCCAAAGCCATACAACTAATATAATGTAGGTTTTCTACCAGAAAAAAGTAAAAATGTCTAATCAATTTTAGTTTAGCGCTTGATTTTTAAGGTTGTTGTTACTCAAAAGGAAAATGGTGTGGACAATATGGTGTTTTGACCGACTTGAAAGTTATGCAAAGAGATGAATATGAAAGCTTTTCATTCCGATGAAAGCTATGCTATGAGAAGGAGAAAACATTCATCATTCTAGATGCACAATGTCCCAAAATGCCAAAAAACCATGCAATTCTGCTACTTCAAATGCAACCATTCAAGGAAGACAATAAAATGCGAAGAAGAATCTAAGAAATGATAGGGAGAAAGAGAAACCACTCAAACCTGTCCTGACAAAAACACGGCTAGAAAGGCAAATTTCACGTTTCTGAAAGAGGTTTCAAGCTCCAATCAAGACAAAAGAGAGTGACAAGCATCAAAAACCATCAAGAACCAATCCAAACAACTTCACAAACCAACCACAGACTCTGGGTAAAGAGTACTACAAAACAGGTTGCAAAAGACTGAGCAAAAGAAGGCAATTTCACTCAAAAAAGACACCAGCGCTCCCCTAGAAGGATGCACAGAGTGTTGCAACGCCCCCTAAGACATTGTAGGGGAGCATTGGCACTCTGGTATGGCCTACAAGGGGGCGTTGGTCAAATAATGAGAAAAGGAAAATCAAACTTAGACAATCAAAGTGAATATGATGAAAAAAAGAGCCAATCAACAGATCTAAGAATCAGAGACACGATATGGAGAAGGTCAAAGAATGAGAAAAGGACAAAACAAGACCTAGGAAAGGAAACAGAAATCAAGTTCCCTCCCCAATGGAGTCGCCAATTTATGTTACAGAAAAATCCCCTTGCAGAAAAGTGGATTCTTTCTTGGATACTAGACCCCTATGACCAAGACAGAAAAGTGCTATTGTGGCCACTGACTTTCCTTTGCATGAAGCTAAACTATTCAAAGAATAAGAAGGAAGAAGGGTAAGTACCTTTTTACAGACGTTTGTTCTTGCTCGATCCAGGATGATCTTGATCTCCAAGTTCTTCATAAGTTCCTGTAATACAATGAGCAACAACAACGATACTTCCTACTCTACCATGATTAGCTTCATAATGGATCTATGAAAGAAACAAGTTCATGAAATGCACACAAACTTTGAAGGAAGTAGGCCAAGCATAGATTTATATTAATGAAAACAAAATGAGATGCTTACAGCCATGGATGTAGGTGCAACATCTTCACCAAGCTCTCTTTGTCCAAACCCTTGCTCAAATAATCACACACAGAATGTCGATGCTTCAATGATATCTCCCTTATGAGTTCATAAGTTTGATACTTCACAATGTCTCCATATCTATCAATACCACTCATGAGATCATAAGTTTGGTATATCTCAATCTCTATCATGTACCTTTCACCATGAGAAGGCCTCCTTATATAGGCTTGGAGAGGCCTAACCACTTAAGATATTCTTGGGATAGGTTGAGGATTCTTCTCCTTCAGTTGTGGATCTTCCCTAATATCATGCCTTGACCTCAGATTCGAATCCAACCAACTTCATAGATTGAGGGGATTCTTCCCTGATTTATCTCAACAAACCAAAATTCGCTCAAAAAGGGTAGTGCTCCCCCAAAAGGGTGCACAGAGCATTGCAACGCTCCCACATAGAACTCTAGGGAGCATCGATGCTCCCTAACAATGAGTAGGGGAACGTTGCCTTCCAAAAATCATTTTTAAGTGTTTTCTTCATGGAAAATTCTTTGTACTCCTCATCAGATGATTTCTCCTTCTTAAACCAGTATTTGAAGGTGTCTTAAGTGTCCTTGTGATTTCGTTAGAGACACGACATAGGCAAGATGGCAGTATGATGTTTGTGACACTTGCGACACTTAAGGCCAATAATGTGACACTTGCGACACTTAAGGCCAATAATGCGACACTTGCGACACTAGTCATGACAACAATAGGCCATCATTAAAGTGAGTAATCTTGATGTGTAAAAAATTCCATTAATATTTTGTTAGAATCATTTCACCGGAGGAAGAATTTAAGTGTAATTATGTATTAAATCTTTATTGCAAGCTTACTGGCGATGCTCCAAAGTTGTCGAACTTCCAAATCAAATTATAATTACCAAAAGATCGAGGAGACCAAATGCAGAAGGCGACATAGAATGAAGCATTGGACATTGGGAAATCGATGTCTCTGTTCACTAGGGTTCCAACAGGTTGATTATTGGACCAGATCTACTTGCGGAGGGTTGCAACAATAAATAAAAGGATCGCTAACCTAACCATAATGACGGGAATAAGAGTAAACAATTACAAAGTTCCATATGAGACTCAATAAAGACAAAATCTTGATATATGTGCATTGGATCGGGATCAGAACCCTAACAGAGTTGAAACAGATTGAGACCTGCAGCAACGGATATGACATTCCAAAGTTTAAAATATCAATGGACTGCAATCATTGATTTGAGTGATCAACGCTCCAGACTCACATAAAATTGAACATGGGAAAGTTGACATTCTAGTCCATTGAGGTTTCAAATAGACCAATCATTTGAGTCAAATTGTTACAAGGTTTGCAACTTCCAGGAAAGGTTCTTAGTGAGCTATGGAATGATTTTAGAACTTAGATTATAAATTGTAATTTTTTTTATTTTATGTTGCAAGTTAATAACTTTAGCTTCAACAATATGAGATATGGTTCAAGCATTTGACAAAGTTAAGGATAAACACCAAATTTCTTGTGAGTTTTGCTATAAAAAAAAGCGAAATATTTCCTTTGGATTGAAAAGAGTAAATTTGAGTATAAGTTTAAGTTTTATAACCAATATGGATTGGTATTACATTTCATTGCACTACCAATTCTTGGACAAGGATAAGGGAATATAGGAAAAATGTTTCCTAGGAAGAGTATGATGAGTTTTTGAATGCACCTCCCTTATACCATAAATCTCAAGTTTTTTAATGCACTTCATTTACAACATCCACTTCATCATTTAAATAGTTTTGTGTCTAATACCGAGGATTCAAGTGTCGCTAATAGAAATGAACATGGGGTAGACAACATGAAAATAAATAGTAGAGATGAGATTGTGCACCATACACACATTGCAAACCAAATGTTACATGATCATTTTTAGAGGGAATACATTCATTCATTTAGTTGATTAACATGTAGAATATATGGAAGGAGCAGTTGTAGACCATGGCATTGAACCAAAGCATGTGATGCAAGCTACACAAACACCTCATTTATAGTGGCCAATAAAGTGAAGTGTTTTAAGTTGATTATTGATGCTTTAAAATTTGAAATCAACATATGGATGGTCGAACAATAGCCTTGATTCTTGGTTAATTTATATATTGCGATGTGTAAAATAATATAATGTGCTTTATGAGTTATTAAATCTTGTCAACTTGTCAGTTATTAGTTACTAGTTAATGTTAGTTGTGTTCAACGCATTGCAGAATAAATTATTACTATAAGACAATGTACTTCCTAGTACATGTAAAGATGTTAGAAAATTGTTGACTGATTTGGGTGTTGATTACAAAGTGTATAATGCATGTCTAAAAAATTGTATCCTAAAGGATGACATAAAAATACATCTACATGTCCAAATTTCAAAACAAGTCTCTACTGCTCTGATGTAAGGGAAGAAAAAGGTCCCACAAAAATTATTATGCTACTTGTCCATAATTCCATGAGTGCAACACATGTTTTGTTGTTAATATTTAGTTGAATATATGAATTGGAATGAAAAATATAGGAGTGGACAAGACATTAATCACATAAAGAATACATGGCCTAAAAAATTATATCTGAGATATGAAGTATAATAATTGGCTTGGCAATGGACAAAGTGAATCCATTCTCTTTCCGGTCTACAAATTATACAATTTGGCCCATTCTTCTAATAAATTATAATATCCCTGCTTGAATGGCTATAAAAAAAGATAATTTTGATGGTGTCTCTTATTGTGCTTGGAAAGCATTAAGTTAGAGACATGGATTTTTATTTAGAATCATTGATAGGGGAGATTTTTCTCCTATCAAATTGCATTTAGATGTATGATATTTCATGACCTATACCTAGAAGGTCATTTAAGAGGCACAATGTGATTTATTGGATAACCCATGACCTTCAAGGGCTCAACGTATGCTTAAGTATAACATTTCTTTTGGAATAGTTTAAATTGTCTTACCAATTAGTCATCTAGTTTCATCAATAATCAATGAATTGTGTCTATTTTTCTTACTTTTGTCGTTCACAACTAAGGAAAAAAGGATTATTTGTTTGTCCACACTGTGGCAAGGAAACATTTTCAAGGTATTTTCTAAATTTGCATAAGTGTGTCTATGAAGGACATGGATAATTTGTTTAGCTAGACCAGCGTTTTTGTCAAATGAAGATATTTTTTAATGAATAGGTCGAGGTAAGATCCCCTTCTCATGTATTTATCCCAACATATTCATCAAAGAATATTGAAGCGTGCATTGAATCATTTTAGGAGGATATGTTCAATGGAGACCCAATTGATATTGATGATGATCTAGATAACTTCAAAATTTCTCCTAATTGCATGATAAAATGAATGAATAAGGATCACAATTCTTCAATCTCCCATATTGGAAAGAAATTATATTGGCACATTTATTGGAACTAACGCACATGTTGAAGAACGTGTCAAATTTTCTTTGGAAACATATTTTTTCCATAGAGAAAGATATAAATGCATTTAGAAGAGATTTGGTTGTGTCAAAGACAAAGAAATATCTATGAAAAAAAGAAACAATGATTGCAAATGACAAAAAAAAAATTATCCTACTACACCATGGATATTGTTAAAGGATGACTTAGAGCTTGTGAAGAAGGTGCTTCATACAATTAGAAAAACAACATGATATTGTTCTTCATTGATAAAAACATGCATTGTTGATGGTTATTTGAAAGGTCTCAAGACACTTGATCACCATAACTTGTTAAACGTACATGTTACTTGAAATATCCTAAATCTCTCAGATATGGATATTTACTGCTACGTTGGTGATCTGGTTGTAGATATGATACTCTGGGGGTTTCTAGATGCATTTTAAAGATTTATGACTACGGTTTTGTGGTGTTTGTTTGTTTATATCATGCATGCAATTTTTTTGGAACCATGAACAACTCAATATCTTGCATTAATTCGAATAACAGGAATTACATCATAGCATGCGGAAACTAAAGAGAATAACCTCAGTTAGATCATACAAAGATGATATTAGCCATAATGCAATGCAAAACAAATAAGAAAATGCATGTATCAAAGAGGAATAATTAGATCTATGATCAGGAATGTGGATCCACTGCATGCATGGGTAGATCTGTTGCATGAAACCAAAAATACCCACGGCAACTGTTGTTGGAGACTGGAAAACTCGACCTGGTGGCTCTACTCATCTGATAGTCTTGAAAACTGTCCCAATTGGGTATCCCTACCCTATATCACACTTCCCCTCGTTGATGGCTGGAATATTGGGTCTATACTAATCTACTAGAACCCTGGATGGACTCCCTCAAACTTTGCGCACTTCCTAAGCTCGATGGAGCGATTTTGGAGATTTACCTGGAAAAATGTTGTGATAATTGTCCCAATGGAATCACCTTGACCTCCTCTCGAATGGGTTGGAAAGATATGAGCTTCTCTTTCCTGCTGAAGATCAATTTTTGGCACAAGGGAAGACCTAGGGTTCAACTCTAACAGCGCACCAACAAACCCTAACTATTGGCTCTTTCGGCAACACCTGCGAAGAAGATGAGGTCTCACCCGAAGTAGCAATAGGGGGGTTTCAAGACATAGGTGTCTACAACCAGAGAAAATGCAAAGTGAATCCAGAACAACAATGCATATAACCTAGTTATGTTAAACAATATTATGCTGTCTTCATGAAGTTATATATCTGATCTAACAATCATGCAATAACAATATAACAGAGAGAAAATAACACAACATCAACCATAAAGAACAACAAGATTTACGTGCTTCACCCTCTCCCTAGGGCTACATCCACATATCCATGTTTCTTGATATATTAGATGAAAACATACAGTTATGTATGCGCACTTAGCTGCACATATATTTCTCTCTTTCTCTTTCTCTCCCCTCCCTGCACACCCAGCTGCAAGGTTGATCTTCGCACCCAACTGAAGAACCAGAATACAAGAATGTTCTTACAACACAATCACTTCTCTCTCTCACAACAAAAATGATCATAACCATTAACCAACCCTCTCGACTCTTCTACACCTTTATTTATACATTAAATGACTCTCAGACAACCTTAGACCAAAGTCTAGGTGTCAAAACCCTAGATGCCAAAACCCTAGGTGTCAAAACCATAGGTCACACATAACCCACATCTTAAGGGCTTCGCCAGCCCATTCTTCCCTTTTTTTTGCGAGGTACTATAAAGCTCCCATTGGTGTCTTCTTCTACTTGATGAGTTGTCCATGATCCATCTTCTTTGTTGATCTGTCTTCCTTGATCTTCTCTTTCAACAGCTCGCTTTTCCTTACTTTGCTCCTTCTTTTCTGCTTCTTTAACCACTTTGACCCTTCCTCGGTTTGTGTTCCTTATGCACTCTTAGTACTTAATCTTTCTTCTTACTTAGTATTTTATTTATTCCTTAATATTTTCTTTCCTCCTTAACACATAACCAAGGGCCAACAGGCCCCCAACACTCACCTGTGACTCATCCCGAGTCACTGCAGGGTTGAACCTTATGTATCACTTCAACTGCAAACTGCACGGAGTAGCCTGTGATTTCTTCTTTGTCCCTCCCTATCATGTGCAAGCTGTCTTTTATGTGTCTAGTACCCAATTTCAATTTCACTTGGTACCTAGACCCTTCTTCCTTTTCTTTTACTAAGAGTTGTAAGGCAGCTGGTTGTCATAATACAATTTCAATCGGCTCTGATTTACTAAACCATCCTTCCATTCTCCATTAAGAGTCTTCAACTGCGCAGCTCCACCTTCTGTAACATAGGCAACTTTGAATGGCCCAAGACAACATGTCATGAACTTCCCTGGATGCTTCATGAACTTGTTGTCATATACCAATACCAAATCTCCTTGCTTAAATTTTTTCCTCTTGATATGTCGGTCACGGTAAGCCTTTTCTCGTTCCTTTTGTACCTGCTGATGAAATCATGCAATAAACATGTCTTCCTCTAGTTCCATAAACTATGCGAGCCTGTCTTGAATAGCGTCGGTGTCATGCATGTCTGTAAATGCTACAATTCTTAAGTTGGGAACCAAATGTTCCATAGGTACCACTGCTTCCAAGCCATAAACCAACTTAAAGGGAGCCTGTGTTGTCATCTTTTTGCAAATAGTTCAATAAGCCCATAACAGTGCTGGAATTATCAAATCCCAATCATCTTTATTCACACTGCAAATATTCGTCAACGTTGTCTCCAAGATCTTATTGAAAGCTTCAACTGTACCATTTTCCTTTGGGTGGTATGGTGTGCTCTTCTGATGGTGAACTTCGAATTCCTAAGTCAATGCTTCAATAGTTTTCTTAATGAAGTGTGTACCTTGATCACTCATAAGGATCTTCGAGCATCCAAATATGGTTATGATATCATCAAATATGAACCGCGCAGTTGTAGTTGCACTACAATATTTAACTTCTCTTGCTTCTACCCATCTGGTCAAATACTATGTCGGAGTGATGATGTATCGAGCTCCTGTGCGCTTTCCTGGTGGGTTGATAGGTCCCACAAAATCAATGATCCATTTCTCAAATTCATGTAAAGTTAGCTAAGGTGCTAAAGTCATCTCATCCCTTATGGAAGGTTTCTCTAATATTTGGCATACATCGTAGGCTCTGTAGTAGTCCTTAGCATCCTTGTGTAAAGTGGGCCACTAGAGGCCAACTCTGAGAACCTTCTACGTTGTTTCTTTCCCTGCATAATGTCCTCCTGCGATTCCTTCATGTGCTTCTACAAGAATCAGTGGTCTTTTTTCCTCCATAACGCATCTCCTCAAGATCTCATATGGTCCCATATTATATAATTGTCCAGCTATAAGTTGAAAATATACATCGTGGACTACAAACTGTTTCTTCTGAATGACTGTATATTCGCGAGGTGTTATTCCTCATGTAGACAGGAACTGGACTATCTCGACGAAGTGATCATCAACTTTTCTAATGGCCAACAACTAGGCATCTGGTAGTGTATCATCCAAACTAGTAGGTTCCTCTCCATGTTCCAACCTAGATAAGTGGTCAGGTCCCTTATTCATTCTTCCTAGATTGACCACGATCTCAAAATCATATTCCTAAAATAATAATAGCCATCTGCATATTCTTCCCCCCAACACTGGCTTGTTGACTAAGTACTTCAATGCAGAGTGATCAGTGAACATCTTAAAATGCCCTCCCAACAAGTAGTGGCTAAACTTCTGCAGTGCATAAACCATGGCTAAGCCTTCTCTTTCAGTGGTAGTATAATTTATTTCAACTGTAGAAAGCTTCCTGCTATAAAAGGCTATATGGTGGTCAACATCTCCTGCTCCTAGATGTGCTAAGATTGATCCTAATGCAATGGATGAAGCATCGACATGGACATGGAATTCCTTACTCCAATCTGGGAAAACGAAAATAGGCGCAATAACCATTTTCTTCTTTAGTGTGTTGAAGCTCTGTTGGCATTCCTCTATCCATTGAAACT
>SNQJ01S0195250.1:0-17725 GCA_010110895.2 Picea sitchensis | reverse complement strand
CCTGAATGTTCCAGCACCAACTGGATGGAAGCACCAACTTCCAGTTACACAGGCTCCAACCTATATAACAGAGAACACTTGTTCTCCCTAGCACCACCCTGCCACCCTAGTTTCTTTGGCTGCAACTAGATGGAAGCTACAACTCCCTGTGTTCAAGCACCCACTTGAACCTCTGAGGACAACTGTCCTCCCGATCACCTCCCAACCTCCATATAAAATTAAAGGATGAATACACATACAATTTATGCAGATAGATCACTTCTTACCATTATTTTGTTGTTCTGTAATTCTTCTCATTCTCTGTCCATCCAGCAAGTCTCCTCTGCATCACATTGTTCTGTCATTCTTCTCTTCCTCTGCTTGCTCTATCATTCTTCTCTGCTTCTGCTCTACTCTATCGTTCTTCTATGCTTCTGTTTTGCTCTATCGTTCTGCTCTGCTTCTTCTCTGCTCTATCGTTCTACTCTTTCTGTCATTCTGCTCTTATGTTCAATCTCATTCTGCGCATTCTCACATATATTTTTCTTAAAACTTCATTATTTTTCACACACTGAATGACCAACCATCCACAATCTGTCTCGTCTTCTTTTATGCATACCTCCCCGAAACCTGACCTGGTAACTTAAACGCTAACCGATTCGTCATCATGAGTCTGTTTTGTTAACAGAATCAAAACTCAGTAGTTAACTGTGAGATAGAACAGTAACCCTCCGATCAATACTTGATCCAACGGTTCAGATCTAATCGAGATTTCCCACATCGCAATTTTGGCACTCTTGGCGATCAGAGTTTTTGTCACTGACAAATCCCGATCCCTGAAACTCCGACAGTGACTAGAATTAATGGTCCAGATCACTTCTAACTTTAACGGCTGCGATTATATCACAAAATTGTATATCGCGATTTCGGAGTTCTTGATGTCAAAAGATTTTGGCATTACAAGGTCCCGATCCCCGATACAGGCTGTGATCAACGGTCCTGATCATTTCTGGATCTGACGGTCCAGATTCACTCACAATTTCGCATTTCGCATTTCGCGTTTTCAACATTCATGTTGCATGCCTTACCATATCTCGATTCGGGAAACTCCGATATGATATAAGATCAACGGTCCTGATCAATTCTGGATCGGACGGTCCAGATTCACTCGCGATTTCGCATTTCACGTTTTCAACATTCATGTTGCATGACTTACCATATCCTGATTCACGAAACTCCAATATGATATAAGATCAACGGTCCTGATCAATTCTGGATCTAACGGTCTATATTCAGTCGCGATTTCGCATATCGCGAAATCGACACTCCTGATGTCAAGTGACTTTGTCACTTCAAAGTTCTGATCCCCGATGTCGATGCGCCCCTTTCCACGTGCTAGCCCTGCTGTCTAAAGGCCTTGGCCCATATGACCATCAAAAAATGACCTCGGTCAAACCTCTCATCAGGGTTTCGACATTTTCAATGTCACCATGCACATGCCTATGGAATTCCCGATCCTCCGATCCCCGATTCTCCGATGAAGGAAATCAATGGTCCAGATCCCATTCTTTCTTTAACGGCTGCGATTAAATCGTGAAATCACATATCGCGATTTCAAGGTTTTCGTTGTCAAGTGAATTGGACATTTCAAAGTCTCGATCCCTGATTCTCCGATGAAGCCTCCTGTCGAGCTTCTCCTGGTGGTGCCCGATCGCTGCCACGCTTATCTCCCTCACAACTTATGCAAATCTGACGGCTGACGGGTGTCTGCCTCCGATCTGACAGCTCGGATCCTCTCTCCGACAAGGACTGTAAACTACGGTCCAGACTCATTTTGGATTCAATGGTTACGATTGAACCATGATCTTGTTGCAATCTGTCTGATACAAACCCATCAATGAAAACAATGACAAACTTGCCATCAATGACAAAAACCATCAACACGCATTCGCTGCTTGTTCAATATTTTCCAACATATAGGTCATGGCCACCAAACATACACTGTGGATCCATGCCATTATGACTCAAATATGAACATAGCCACCGAAATACACTGTGGATCTATGTGTTAAAGACTCAAATTTGAACATACCCACGAAACATACAATGTGGATCTATGCAACAGTACAAACTGAATATACTCCAACGCAACCTGAATCTATGAGAAAAGGTTCAGGGTCTTCATCTCCACCACTCTAATTATGAATCTAACCATGCAAATACATGTGTTGAATTCGAACATGGTATAAACCACTTGATTACCAGTCAATGATGAGAATCATTAACAAGTGCAAGGGAAATCACAATTAATGTCAATAAATCCCAAGGTACACTAGTACAATCCCACGAATGTGAATTAATGAGATGAAGTCAAACACTCAGCAGAATATCCCGATCAAGGGTCAATAATGAAAACCCATTGTCGAAAGAGAGGAAATCTGCCATTAAGGCATGCAAGTTCCAAGGTACCAATTAGTTTCTAAGTCTAATTCTTGTATAATGAGTTTAAGTCGACAGGAAAAGGCTCGTCATGGGAGGGCCTTAATGTATCCCCCATCAATGACATGAAACACGTAACACGATTTCATGTAGAACAGAGTAACAAGTGATTCAGGATTGACTCAGGGATGGCCAATGCAATATAAGTCTTAAGGACTGCAAAAATGGATGATGCAATAGATGGCTTTCAGGGTTGAAATTCTCTTTGAACATATTGACGACACGACAAATGTCTTGGAAAAAATGACTCAACAACAGAGATCACAGACCAATTTGTAATCTTATAGGAGTATGATCAAGAGACAAGTGTATTTTCCAACCTAGAAACAAAGCGAGTGAAAGGGTGTCATGCTCAAAAGTGACTCTTCCATAAAATACAGGCTTTAGACACATTTCTTTTCCAATTTTTCCCCCACCATTTCTAGTGAGTACCTCTTTACTTTTATGCAAGATTGAGGATGATAACATATGATTGTAAATGTAATCTCATCCTTCAGATGAGTCCTTCGGAGTATGTTTAACAAACCCTAAGAAGGAGTGGTTTGGTCCCATATGGGTCTTTCGATGAGACCAAAAAAGTGATAACCTACCGCCCATCAAACATTTTCTTCAAATTCTTTTATGAGCATGAAAAGAACAAGATTGCTTGGAAATATTTTCATGTTTAAAGAGTCTGAAAAGAGCTTAAAGGAGACTCAAAGGGGTTCATTTTTCGTATAACCTTTATGTGTCTTAAAAAGTGATAAAAGTATACTTGGTTACATTCTCACGTATTTATGAGCACGAAGAAGAATGAAGACTAAGCTCGGTAACTTATTGTTATGTATTTATGAGCATGAGAAAGAACAAAGACTAAGCTCGGGATTGTTTTCATTTTTACACAAGCGTTAAAACAAAACAAAACTATTCTTGGGATAGATTTTATTTTTACACAAGCTTAAAAACTAAACAAAACTATGCTTGAATCTGGTTTCATTTTTACACAAGATTGAACTAGAGGAAACTATGCTTGAGGTAGGTGGTTTCATTTTTAAACAATCTTGAAACATAGAAAACTATGATTGAACTTCTCAATGCATAACACAGGGATGGTTGGTACTTAGCCCCCAACTTAAGAAACTATCGATGTAACTTCAGCATGAATTCCAAAGGCTGAAAGCATTTCCCCCCAAGCTTCGTTTCTTCCAACTGCAAAAGTGGATGAAATGAAGCTTCAAATACTAGATGAAGGACTTGACTCAAATAGAGAAGCGGAATTTGTTTCATTTTTTAATGAGCTTGACAAAGGAGAAGAACTATGCTCGAGAATAAAGGTTCAATCCCTAGACCTATGTTTCATTTTTTAACGAGCTTGACACAAAAATAGGAACTATGCTCATAACCTCTATTTCATTTTTTAACGAGGTTTCCACAAAGAAGAAAAACTATCCTTGTAACTGGTTTCATTTTTTAATGAGCTTGAAATTAGAAAACCATTCTCAAAGCTCTTCTTGATCATGGATTCCAAGAGGACAATGCTTTGGAAGGACACCATGTCAAGGGACAAAAATTGGTCATCACTTCCAAGAGATCTTCATTTGACGGAAGAAAAACACTTTGGAAGGAACACATGTCGAGGGTCGCGAGAGGGGTAAGGAGGTCAGACTCCAATATCCCTATTGAAGAGGTCACCATGTCAACTACTAGATCTAAGTCATTTTCATCAGTAGTTGAAGGCATGCGAGACAACGCCATATAATTTACCTGTGGTAGGGGCGATACCATTGGCATATAAGAACCACTTAGGGAGGTAATCCAGTCAGGACCGATGAATGAAAGTTGATCAATAGTCACCATTATTCCATCATGAGGGAAATATATCATGCAAAAAAGAGTGGACACAATAACGTTCATGGAATAGACATAATCCCACCCAAGGATTAAAGCAAAATCCAAGGGGTCTTGGACTACCATGACATCAATAAAGATAGTTTTCCCTCCGAAAGTTACAAGAAACTGAGGAAATGTCTCTAAAGGTTGATTGGTTCTTCCGTTAAAAGCTAACAGATTCTGCGTAACTGGGGCAAGCTGAGGATGACCCAAAGCTTGCCGAGAAAAAGAGGACAAAATACTAACGGACACACCTTCATCTATCAGTGTCTGAGGAACATCTCGACCACAAACATGTACTGTAATTTGTAAAGGAATGTGAGAGGGAAGACAAGGTCCAGTTAGCAAACCCAAATTAAAAATGATGGTGTCATTACTTGGAGGGGGTTCCACGGGTGAAGGAGGAATACCCCCCGACATGGTAGAGTTTGTATCAACGAGAAAAACATGGAAAATATATGGTTTACTCTTGAGTGGGAGAGTAGGATCGACTGATGATGAGATCAAATCGACCACTTGGGTTGCATTCTCCAAGGGGAGAATGGGGTCGACGCTTGGAAAAGGATTGACCACTTGGGTTTCACCCTCTAACAGGAGTGTGGGATCGACTGAGGATGGGATTGGATCGACCACTTGGTCTACTGGTTCAACTAAGGACGTGACCATATTGACCACTTGATTAACCGGATTGACCGACGAAGAGAACAGATCGATATTCCATCAACTACAAGTGGGTTGAGAGAAAGATTGCGATAAGCAGCTGGAAGTTGGGGCTATGAAATAGTCATGTCTTCCAGGAATTTTGAGGCTTCTTCCATATGAGGGAAAATATGAGTTAGATGACACCCTTTGCATAACATACATGGGAACTTGTCTCTACGTTTCTTCTTCCCAACTATATCATGACTAGTTGATGGGAGGTCATCAACATGTTGTTCAGAGGCTGACGACATGGGTTGGTGAGGGTGTGTAGACCATGCTTCTATAAATTTGGATAGACAAGGGAAATACTTAAGAAGATGGCTTCCCTTGCAAATCCTGCAAGGGTACTTGGGCTTACGGATTGTTTGGGTGATCTTGACATCATAAACACTCCCAGAAAAATTAATAGTAACTGGTTGTTTTCCAACATGTCTGGCAGTGGTTGGAAGTTTGGATCCTTGCTTATTTTTCTTCTTCTTATTTTTCCTTTTCTTCTTCTTATTTTTCCTTTTCTTCTTCTTATTTTTCCTTTTCTTCTTCTTCTTATTCACCGCGTTACTAGCTTTAGATATTTCACTCGGCGAAGAACATGAAATGGAAGGAGATCTTGCAAGTGAAGAAGTTGAAGAAGATCTTACTGGTGAAGAAGGTGAAAGATGAACATGAGGTTGATGTTCTTGGGAGGAAGTGCTTATGACCAAAGAACTTACTACATTTGGGATTACCTTAGTGGAAAACAACCACACCGACAATCCAATAGTAAAACCTGGAAGGCTCAAAGTAGCGATGTGAGGAGGACCAATGTTTCCGTAAAAAGGAAAAACAAAAGGTTCCCATGGAGTAGGGATTCCTTCATTGGTCATTTCGGGAACTGAAGCCATATAAAAAAAATCCATTCTAGAGTCAGTTGGGGAAAACAAACAGCACATGCTAAAAATCTAAGAAGCAATCAAACAAACAAAACCTTCTCACAATGAGCATGCTAGTTGGTGATGAAATACAACGTCGCGGAAACAAATTAAGAAAGGGTTGAGATACAGTGGGTGGAAAAGTTACATTGACGACCTACTTAATGGACTTACACCCTGGTGAAATCTCCCACACATAAACGTGGCTATACCCTCCAAGGAGCCCAAGTGAGTTTGGCTAATGTCGATTCCAGGTACCATGAAGATTTGCTCCTCCATAGTCACCTTGTGTAAAGACCCTAAAGAGATAGGCCACTAAGGTTACCAATCACTATAGTGATGCTTGGGGAAAAAGTCGACAGTCTGATCCATGTGCAAGGGTAGGGTATCTTGCCCAAAATCAACTTGAAAGGCTTCCACTCATCATTGTGGGTATACCTCTCAAGCGACCCCCATAATACGCGCAATCTCTACACCAATAGCAACAAAGCAGGGTGAGTAACTCTTCCAGTATCAATATGACTTTGTGATTGACCCTTGTGTTAGAAGGGATTCCCAAGACAAAATGTAATAAGTGGATTTCACCACTCCCTAAGTCAAGATTCTATGTTTGTGTTCATCAAGCTGGATCCTCTAGTGACTCAGAAAACAGAAACCAAGCAATCAAAGAAAGAAAAAAAGGAAAACTAGGAAACCATTTGTCTCCCCAGTGGATTCACCAATTTTTTTATTGGGTAAATCATTAAGTGCACACATGAATCAATCCCCCTAGATCCACCTAGATCTAGAACAAAACATGACAGGACATGGTGCTTTCCCTAGGCTCTAATCATAGAATTTACTACCAAACAAAAGATGATAGACATACCTTTAAATGTTGCTTCCTTATGTCTTTGTTGTTCATGTTTTTCTCCAGTGCTCTTGTGATAATGATCCTGTTGTTACACATTATTTTGGTCACTCTGGTGATTTCTCTACAGTGATGTGTTTAGGCTCCCACAAGGACTTTTTGCCTGATAAAAGTGACTGTTGTCTTCCTTTACAAAACATATTTTTATAGTGAGTTCGCAGAATTCATATGGTGTAGGGTGTGAGAATATCGATTCTCACAGGCAACCCTATACCTATACTATGAGGTGTTTGCAGTTTTCTCTATAAGTAGGGTTCTAACCTGTTTTGAAGCTTGAAAGGAAGAGGAAGTTACGAAGGTTCTAGAAGAGTATCTTCTATAAAATGAGTTGGCATTCTCATGGTTGGAATCCTACTGACTTCTCAGATTTAGTGGGATCATCCTCATCCATTTAACCATCTCTTATTCTCCTATGTATTGAAAGGTTTCTCATGGAAAAGGTTAAGCAAGATTGAATGAAGAATTGAGGAAAGAATTGTGTGAAGAACTCTGTTTGGATTGAAGCTTGAAGACTCTATTTTGTCTATCAAGCTGTATTGGATCTTATTCATGCAAATGTAGAGTAAGTGTGTGTGTTGGAACCAAGGGTCACTGAAAGGAATCTTGCAACATCAAGGTGATCTAGTTGTATCTTCTACTTTCATTTAATACAATACAGAGACATGTCCCTTTTCCATAAAATCACTCTTATTTTATTGCATAACGCCTTGATCATATGAATAGGTTGACATTGAATATACTTTGTTATCTTCACTTTGGTTGGTTTGTGTTGTCTTGGACCCGCTTTCACAAGAGCATCAGAGCGAAGTAGGAACAACACAGACCTAAGGAAGAGATACAAAGGTACGTCACTCATTCCTTCTCATTAATAGATTCAATGACTGAAACCTAGAGAAAGAGTCATGTCCTATCCTGTTTTGTTCTAGATCCAAGTGGATCTAGAGAGATCAGTTAGTGTCCGCACCTACCAATTTATCCAATAACAAAATTGGCGAGTCCACTGGGGATACAACCCATTTTGGTGGTTTTTTCTTGGCCATTTTCTCTTGACCTACCATTTTTCATTCCCAATCAATCTCTGAGTCTTTAGGAGATCCTTACAGACTCCATGGATCTAGAAGTTCACTCAAAAGTTCTATCCTTTTTCCAAAATTTTCTTGATTACAAACCTTATCACACTGTACCTTTCTATGGCCTGTGAGAATCAATGAAGTTCGCACCCTAGTGTTTAGTTCAGTGTGACCTTCTTGCACCCTACTTATGTCTAGGCTGTGAGAATCCCTAATTCTCTCACTATACCCCACTACCAGACTACGAACTCACTTGTAAAAACTTTGGATTAGGACTTTTTGTGTCTTCAGTTGCCCAGATTTGTTTGTGTGTCTGGGAAGAACTTCTCTGGCCAGTGATTGACTGTTTCTTGACTTCAAATCTTGCGAATGATTAGTTTTCAGAAATCGAAAACTCTTCTTCATCATTTTTTCTCAATTTTTACCTCTTGACCTTTTCTTAACAAGGGTACAATCTTCGATTCTGAAATCCAAGTGCTTGTTTGGTCGGGAGCCTTTGATTGGATTAAAAGTTGATATTAATTTTCCTTTTTGATTGCTTATTACTTGGAAAATTGTTACCCATGTGCATTTGAAGAGACTGGTCTTGTCAGTTTGTTATTTTTATCTTCATTGAAAGATCGATTTGGGTGTTTGTTGAGTATTTCATTTTCATTGGTTGCTTACTTTCTCTTAGTTCCATCCTTGTTTCTTGGTTTCTAATAAAAAATTAAAGACATTTTTTTTCTTTTTTTAAGCAACCATTTATTCGAAAAATATTGGCATTCTAATATTGAAAGAGAATGAATAGGGAATTTTCATTGTTCATGATTGTTTGATATTACATTTCAAGAAAGATCGTACATYGTAGTTCACATTGTTCCAGAAAACTCCTCTTTCCCTCATGTAGATAGAATTCATCGAACGAAAATTTGTATCATTCATCCCTATTTACGCATTGTTGGGTCAGAGTCTTACACAACATTGGTTTCACTTCCATCTCCTTTTTGTGTAACAACAACCTTTAATAATATTGCGCAACTTTAAAATCCAACTAGTAACTTTTTTTAGGGCTCTTTTGCACCAACATTAGCTAGGCTAGAGCTTTGGAATAGGCAGTGAGACACACTCTCCAAAGCACAAAACACACAATAGTATCTTGTGATAAGGAGTGTCAAATTCCATTTGCAGCACTTTGTCCTAGGAATCCCTTCTCACACAAGGGTCAAACTTGAGGTCGCATTGAGATTGACAGAGTTACTCACCCTACTTTGTTCATCTCAGTGTAGAGATTGGACGTATTACGGGGGTCACTTGAAGGTATACCCACAATGATGAGTGGAAGCCTCTCAAGTTGATTTCAGGCTAGATATATTTCCCTTGCGTGTGGATCAGACTGTCGATTGTTTCCCCATGCATCATTGTTGTTTGTGGTAACCTTAGTAGCCTATATTCTTAGGGTCTTACATAAGGTGACTATGAAGGGGTAAGTCTCCACAGTACCTAGAATCTACATTGGCCAAACTCACTTGGGCTCCTTGGAGGGTATACCCATGATTATGTGTGGCAGCTTGCAACAAGGTGTAAGTCCTTTAAGTAGGTCGTTAACGTAAATTTTCCTCCCTCACCTAGCCCCTTCTTGTCTCATCGTCGCGATGTTGGATTTCATCACCAACTAGTGACTTTGGAATTAGAAGGTCTTGCTTACTTGGTTTTTCTTCCTAGATTTTATTAGCGCGTGTTGTTTTTTTACCCAAGTTGGCCATAGAATTTATTTCATAAGATTTTAACTCGACCACAATTGACCCTCCACACCGTTCATGTAGAATGCAAGGTCTACCCCTAGAATATCTGGAAGGTTCTCAACCCTTTCCTACCAACTCATTGGAGGTCTCTCCTCAATAGAGTGAAGTCCAAGACATTGCCACTCCACAAGTGGAAAGAATTAACTCTTTAGAATGGTTCTGAATTACTAATTCTCAAGAGGACTTTCGACTTCCTCCTGACTTTGAGAGACGTATTACTCGAGTGAATTATTTTGGAGAAATAGTTGTTGAGTCTTTTGGATTACTAACCGGACCTTTCACAGGACCCGAGGGTCAAGATCCTTTTTGGACTACTGGAATTTTTAGACGGGATCTCTTTGGCTCAGGAGAAAGCGTTGATATCACTGTCACACCTGAGCTACCCGAAACATCCGATCCATACGCAATACCTTTTACTACTACCTATTATTTTCCTAGTTTAGACGCTCCACCAATTGACCACATCTTGATTATCCCCCTACAAATGGTCCATTACACAATGGTCCCAGATACTACATGTCCTCACACCAGGATTACGGTGGCTAGCCAAGTTCCCATTGGCATGCCACTTTCGCCTAGATTCATCCCAACACTTTCCCCCAGATATCATGCTTTGAATGCTTCTATTCCCACTCTTACACAAATCCCATCTGAGACTCATAGCATTTCCACTCCTTCTGGGCACCATCTTGTTCCCAGTTTCATTCCGACACTTCCACAGCCCCCTTTTAGAGGACCTCTTCCATCCTCTATCAGAGGCACCGACCCTAGTGGAACCATCCCATCTTTCACACCTAATTACCAGATTCCTGTCGGTGGACAATTTCACCAAGGAGGCCAAACCCAATCCCCTTTTGCAGAACAAATCCCAATTGGGACACAACCCCTGATTGGAGGGAAACCCCCACCTACCTCACCCTATGGAAAAAACATACCTCCATCCTTGGCCTAGTATTAGAACTATATTATTCAAAATAATCCTCACTCGACTAGGGGGTAATAGCCTCAAGCTAGATTCTTCATACCCCCTAGTACAGGACAACCATATCCAGGCACATCCAGTCCTATTTGGGGCTCAAACGCTCAACCCCACGCCCCTGTTCAAGGGAACAACACCAACTAGTACAACCCTATAAATTACTTGCCTCCACACCCACAACCGAATCTGCTCGGATCTTCGCATTATATGAAAATTTCTTATGGTCCCACTGGTCTACCGACAGGAATCCCTCCCCAAAGTCACTAGTACCGACATGTGAATAGACAGTTACCCTTCTTAGCCACCCTGGACCTCGATCTGTCGAGAATTTTAAGTGATCCGATCTGTCACTCTCCTCAATGGCCCACCATACTAGCCAAACTACCATTTGGCATCCCTAAATTCGATGGTAAACTAGGAGAGGACACGAACAATCATGTAATGACTTTTCACCTTTGGTGTTCATCCAACTCCTTGATGGATGACTCTATTCATTTATGCCTTTTTCAGCGAACCCTCATAGGTTCCGTTGCAAAGTGGTATATAGAATTACCATGAGGCTTCTTCATTAACTTCAACATCCTCGCTATGGATTTCCTCACCCACTACCGATTACCAATCCATTATGAAAAGGGAACCAAAATTTTGAGTTCTTTCAAACAAACCAAAGCCACTCATATATCTGATCACATTCATGAGTGGCGATAGAGACGATGTCTCATCAAACTCAAACTTCCCGATCAGTTGCTAGAAGAGTGGTTCACGAAATCATTCGTGAATGACATCACTTGTGACATCTCCATGGGTGGAGTTGTAATAGAAGAAAAAACAATCATTTGTGCTCAATACCTCGACCTCATTTACTCACAAACGGGTACTCTTTACAACTTACTTCCTGACGCACCTCGTCCTTCTACTTCTTCTACTTTAACTACTCCTACTACTTCTCATGCAGCTGACAGTGTGATTGTCACTTTCCATGCCCAACCCCATTTCGTCAAAGCCTCTATCAACAACCCCAGATCAGTTGCTTCTAATGTTCAAAATGCTTTGTCTCCTACCCCTCCCACCAACAAGACTTATGAGGTGAACTCTGTTCAATCCACCCTCACTGGAAAAAATAAATCCAAAAAAGGGAAGGGTAATAACAAGGAGGATAAAAATAATCTGCAATCTAAGAAGACCAAAACACAACCTGTTGACGATAAGGATAAGTGCAAACCTCGATACCCTTGTTTTATCTGTGGTTATGATCACTACACTAAGGATTGTCCAAGACGAGTCAAGGTTAGTAAGTTTCTTCAAGGGACCCTGAAACTACCTACTCCAGTCATGTTGTCACAACCCTTCTCCTCTCAACAACAGGCCAAATTGGTCATTCATGACCAACCTTCCCCCTCCACTACATCCTATGTATTAATGTGTACAAGTGATTCAAATAAAAATGACATCACACTTACCACTCGAGCCAAAGATTATTCTTCCTCCAAAGTGAAGGTTGATGAAATACCTCCTTCATTGGTCCAACCATCTCCCATGACTCCACCTACCAACGGTCCTCTTCATCTTGAATGACCGAGCTTAGATACAATTCTTTGCCCTCCCCCAAAGGGTGTTGTCCAAAAATCTTCTTTCAATCCTCATGCACGTGATGCCTAGAACTACAGTATTTTCGAAGATCTGGCCCAAGCACCATCCACGATGTCATCCCTCGAAGTCCTTCAGAGTTTTCCTATACAACGGAATGCACTGTTGAAATCTATTGGTGGAATTGACCCTACCGATACAAGTTTAATAATTTTTTACTTGGGAGATCACATTCCATGGTTACCCCCTCAACTTGCATTCCAAATACAAGTTATTGTCTCTGATAAGAACATTTGTAGAATAGTTATTGATGAGGGTGCCTCGACGTGTGTCATGTCTATTACTTGCTAGAAAGCCATCATCTCTCCTCCTTTAACTAAATCCCACAACACACTCAAAGCCTTCAATGGCTCTAGTTTTAAGCCTTATGGTGTCCTCCCTTCCTTGTTGATTATGTTAGAAGGAAAAACAATCAATGTTGAAGTGGAGATATTTGATGCTCCTCTCGATTAAAGCCTTCTACTTGGTCGTAGTTGGATCGATTCCATCTGCACAGTCGTGTCCACTCTTTTCCATGTCGTATGTTTCCCACATCAAGGAAAAGTCATTATGGTGGACCAATTGGCCTTCTTCAACTCTAATACACGTACCAGCAATGTCCCCTTCATTGCAAAACTGCCCCCTGGATATGAGAATGTCGGTGTGGGTCTTCTTAAAGATTCCTCTTTGATGGGTACTTTCCCCATTCCACCACCCGATGTTCCACATCCGTGTGTCACCTCGATCAACATGATATCCACCTCTGTTCATGAAACCCCTGTGTCTTATGACCTATGGATAGTACCCAACCTCGGTGATCATCTTCGTTATGGTGACCAAATGCCTTTGAGCCCAGTCAAATCCACTTATCAAGCCATTCAATCGACAACCCCTTCTACCCCCTCTCTTGGTGATTTATCTYCRGATCCATTCCATGCCATTTTTCCTACAGATGAGATGATTATGTTTGTTATGYCCATGGAAGATACCCCTTGGGATGATGGACATCATCGTTCCATCCTCTTCCTGGAACAACACACCATTGAGGGTTACCAAYGGATCTYGACCTCATTGACCGTTGTCATCATTTCTACCATTCTCGATTATACACATGATATGTTCTATGAAGGGAACTTAAGTAATATCTCACCCACCATCACCCTCGACATATCCATAAAACTTGGAGTTGTCGAAAATGTGCACATCGAAGCTTCATGTTCCCATAATGAAGTTGTTACCTACAAGTCTCTTTTCCAAGAATTTCGTGATGTCTTTGCATGGAGCTATGAAGAAATGCCAGGTATTGACCCTGATATTGTTGTGCACGAAATTAAGACATACACGAGTGCTAAACTCGTCCAGCAACGACTTTGTACGGTCCACCCACGTAAAGAAGCCACTATTAAGCTTGAAGTTGAGAAACTTCTCAAAGCTGGCTTTATTTACCTTGTGGCTCTAACTGACTGGGTTTCCAATCTTGTTCCGATTAATAAGAAACAAGTTATGATCAGTGTGTGTGTTGATTATAGAGACATTAATAAAGCTTGTCCTAAAGACAACTTTCCTACCCCCTTCATTGACCAGATCGTCGACAATTGTGCCAGAAGTGAAATCTTCTATCTGATGGATTGTTTCTCCGGATATAATCAAATCAATATCATACCTGCGGACCAACAAAAGATCGCTTTTATTTGTCCTTGGGGCACTTTTTCCTACTGGAAACCTCCATTCTGTTTAAAGAATGTCGGTGCAACTTTTCAAAGTGCTATGTCTTATGCCTTTCATGATATAAAGAAAATTGTGTAGCCATATCTCGATGACTTACCAGCTCATTCCATGCACCGTGTAGATCATCCAACACACCTCCGCGCCATTTTCCTTCGATGTCATTTTTACCATATACGCTTGAATCCCCACAAATGTGTTTTTTGTGTAGAATCTAGCTGACTTATGGGATTTATTGTTTCACATCAAGGGATCAGGGTAGATCCTTTGAAGGTTGAGGAGATTCTCAATCTTCCTCCTCCTTCCTCACTTTGCCATCTACAAAGTTTGCAAGGGAAGGCAAACTTTCTCTGTCATTTCATCCCGAACTATGTTGAGCTAACTCTTGTATTTACGCAACTGCTCAAGAAAGGTTTTGAGTTTGTATGGGATACCACTACTGAAAAATCTTTTGAATCTTTGAAACTGTCTTTAACTCGTACCCCACTACTCTTCTCACCTGATTACAGTCGAGATTATTTCCTTTACCTCACAGCCTTGGACTATACCATCGCTATGGTTCTAGTCTAGGAAGATGATTCTCATGACGAAAATGTCATTTATTACTTGGGTCAGAGTCTCACAACTACCGAAACCAAGTATTTACATGTTGAAAAAATGGCCTTGGCAGCCATCCAAGTTGTTCAATGTTTCCAACACTATATCCTTTTACGCAAGACTATGGTGATTTCAAACTACAACCCTATGCAGCACATTCTTACACGCCAATTGCTAGGGGGGAAATACTCCAAATGGATTGTAATACTCCAGGAGTTTGACTTAGAATTCAAACATGCTAAGTCTAAGAAATCCTTGGTGTTTTCTGAGTTGATATGCGACCTTCCCTGCTCCGAGACAGAAAATGTAGCAGAGTATTCATGACTCGATGAATCCCTTTTCCTGATCATTTCTGATGACCTTTGGTATGGAGATATCATCATATATCTCCAAACCCATACTTTCCAACCCAATTTGTCTAGCACTGACCACCATGGAATACACTACCAATCTCGTCAGTATATTATCCTCGGTGACACTCTTTATCGTCGTGGGATTGAGTCCATTTTTCGACGTTGCCTCACATTTGACGAAGTCAAGATATCCCTGAATGACTTCCATTCTGAAGCATGTGGTGGTCACATGTCTAGGTATGCTACTACCCAAAATATCTTACGAGTGGGGTATTTTTGGCCTTGTTTATTCAATGATTGTATAATCGTTGTCCAAAAATTCCATGCTTGCCAAACCTACAACAATAAAATACGATCACACCCTGTGGTCTTTGTTGGTCCTTTTGAAAAATGGGGTATCAATTTCACGACATGTCACCCTCACTCGATCGGGGGGCATGGACACATTATTGTAGCTGTAGATTATTTTACGAAATGGGTCGAAGCGATGCCAACATTCGACAATACTGAAAACACTGCAACATTATTCATATTCAATCACATCATTGCTCAGTTTGGTGTTCCTCAAGCTATCGTTACTGATCATGGTAGCCAATTTAGAAACTTCATGATGTCTGAACTCACTAAAAATTTGGGTCTTCGCCATGAAAACTCAACACCCTATTACCCACAAGTCAACAACCAAGTTGAAGAAATATAAAAGTCCTCATTACCATGCTTTTACGAATGATAGGGATTCACAAAACAAGTTGGCACATGATGTTGTTTTCAGCATTGTGGGCTTACTGGACATCCGTTAAGTCTGCTACCGGGTTTACACCATTCCAGTTAGTCTATGGTCTAGAAGCCATCTTGTTGATTGAATGTGAGATACCTTCCCTAAAACTAGTTGTCAAACTTCTCCCAAACACTTCTGCCAAAGAAGAGCATATGTTGTATCTCATGCAATTAGATGAAACCTGTCGCGATGCCACCCTCGTTATAGAAGCCCAGAAGAAACACGTTAAAGCCCAATATGAAAAACACGTCAAGCCATGCGTTTTATTCGAAGGTGATCTGGTTCTCCTTTACAAACAGGATCGGGATATGCTAGGAGCCAGAAAATTTGAAGCTATGTGGCGAGGTCCTTATATCGTCAGACAATTTTTGGAGAAAGGAGCTTATGAGTTGGTGGACTATAATGGTATCCCTTTGAGTGAACCCAGAAATGGGTTGTACTTAAATAAGTATTATGCTTAATATCACCTATGAATGATTGCTTGTACTTTATTGTATCATACTTTTTGTGTGTTACTTTAGTATGCTTTTTCGTTATTTGGTCTCTGCCCTTGACCGCTTATCTTGCGTTATGCTTGGTTTCCAAATGTCGGAGTCTTAACTACCCCACATTGGCTTCGCCGATGGTGCCAGTCATAGTACTCAGAACCTTACTTCTGCTGCATGGGTAATATACACACCTACAAATGAACTTATCAGTCTACGAGGTGTGTGCCTCGATCGTGCGACCAATAATATCGCAGAATATAGTGTCGTCATCGAATTGTTGATTGATGCTATTTTTCTCGATATCCACTATCCAGTTATACGACTCGATTCACAACTAGTAGTACTACAGTTAAGTAATGTATATGTTATCCAAAGTCCTACTTTATTACGGGTATATTTACGAATTCGCCTCTTGGAACGTTATTTTGATTATATCGAATATCAACACATTCCTAGATGTCTAAATACATTGACTAATGCCTTATCTAAATATGTGTTAGACAAACATTTGGGACAATTATAAACCAATCACACATCACATGTATTATACAACACAAAATAAGCCAGTAGAAGCCATATATATGTATATAACGATCAATTTTTTTTACAATTTTTTTTTGTCCAAAGATCAAAATCTCAAAATATGAAGCCCATAGCTTCTACAAAATAGCATCACGGATGATGCTCACGATAAAACACAACTTCTCGGGCTACCCTATGGAGCAGTCGACTGAGAGACTCAGATACGCCCACAGTATAGCATTGATAACGTCTTGGGATCTCCCCAATAGCGATGTCTGGGTCATCCGCAGTCAACCCCACTAAGTTTTGTTCCACTGCCTCATAGTCCTTGACATCCCATCTTGCCACTAGAGATGCTTCACCTCACCTCTGAATGGGAGATGTTTATGGAGGTCGATACGACCCCATATCTATGTCATCAAAAGAAATTTTTTGATTAGTCCTTGGATAAACATAAAAACATTTTATATAATAAAATTTGCAAAAACATTTTAAAAGAACAAAATGTGTACTTCTCACCTAAGTCACCCCACTAAGCATCCTCAGGCAGGACCAAATATGGATCTCCTCAGAAATCCAAACCAGCATATGCGTAGTCATCGATCATCAGCATCTGGGGCCTCAACCAGACAAAAAATGAATCATTATACCTGATTATAGGCCCTGCTACATGTCGATCCATGAGGTTAGACCACCTCAGCATCCTCGGATCCTGTGGGGCCGGTAAACCCCAATCCACCTGTATTCGCAACAGTAGGACCCTCTCGAGGAAGAATGACACCAAAAGTGACCTGTACCCAAACTTCTTCATAGAACCCCTTCTGCACTTTGTCAGTTGCCTCTTCATGCTGTGGAGAACCACATCTGACCAGTTAAAAACACGAGGCTCTGTGCATTCTATTGCATATTGGAAATAGTTCTGGAGAGACATGTGCA
>SNQJ01S0195249.1:0-15777 GCA_010110895.2 Picea sitchensis | reverse complement strand
TAAGAAAATCCGACTTCTCCTAAAGAGTAATACCATTGTTTATAAGAGCAACACAAAATGCTTGCCACTCTGCCTGCAAACACCCAGATAAGTCCAAATCTTCACAAGAGATCCAATTGGCAGTGATCCTTCCCACCTGAGCCAATGCTTTGGCATGGAAGAGATAGTAAATACCTTTTCTATTTATCGCCTCTATCAACTCATCTGAAAAAATAGCTGACTGATCCATCCCCAAGATACAGTCTTTTCCAGTCAAGATAGAGTGCATGTTCCCTGGGCTCCAGGCCATCCAATGAAGTAAAAGATGAAGGGATTTGAGTAAATATTTACATACCTTTGATCCTTTCTCCTTTGTAATATCCATGGTTCTTAACCATCTCGTTGTTGATACAAACAACATATACTTGTCTTTGAGAACCCTATGCCATAAACCCTCCTTCATTAGAGCTCTCCATAGACTATTAGCTGCTAGGGCACTAATAAAATCCAGAATGTTTCTTAACCCCCATCCCCCATGTATCTTTGGTCTGGCTATTAGCTTCCAGTTACATAGATGTAGGCTCTTCTTATTTCTGCCACCCGACCATAAAAAATTAAAAATCATTTGGCGATTTTTTTTGAAAATTGGTGAAGGCAAATTTGCCAAAGTCATCCAATAGATAGGCTGACTCTCTAAGATAGCTTTGATCAAAGTCAGACGTCCCCCTAAGGATAGCACTCGGTTGCACCAGTGATTAATCTTTTGGTCATATTTCTCTATAAGCCATAGCCAATCTTCATATATGTATCTGCCAATCTTAAGAAAGAACCCAAGGTATTTAAAACCATCTGTAAGATCTAGAAAATTATAAGGAAGAATTAAATTCAGAGAGTCAAGGACCGACTGACATATCCCATATTGATAAAGTGTTGTTTTCTGTGGATTAACCTGTAGACCAGAGGCAAATAAAAATTGGTTTAAAACCCTGCTAATCTCCTTCCATTCAGATGGAGAATCATTAGATAATATGATAATATCATCTACAAATAGAAGGTGCAATATCCGAATAAATCTTGAAACCTTTATCCCAGTCAAGTGACCTTCCCTCTGACTTTTTTTCAAAGCTAAACTTAATCCTTCCATAATAAGAATGAAAAGTAAGGGTGACAGAGAGCACCCCTATCTGAGCCCTCTCCTGCTGCTAAAAAAATCTGTAGGTTATCCATTGATAAGCACCGCATAGGAAGCAGACGTAACACTACCCATGATCCAGTTAGTCATCATCTGCCCAAAGCCGCATTGGAGTAGAACCGGCTTGAGAAAATCCCAACTGATGCAGTCATATGCTTTTTTCAAGTCGATTTTGAGGATTATAGCCTTCAACTTTTTTTCTTTAATACTATGGAGACACTCCTGAACAGTCCCAATGGCATCTCCAATTTGTCTTCCTTTTAGAAAGCCGAATTGCTCCTCAGACAGAGTATGAGACAAAATTGGTCTTATTCTATTGGCAATGATCTTAGTAATAATCTTATAACATAGATTGCATAAATAAATCGGGTGGAAATCACCAAAAGTTGTTAGTCCATTAACCTTCGGGATTAATGCAATGAAAGTCACATTCATGCCCTTATTCACCTCCCTTGTGATTTGTGCCTCTTCCACCGCTTCCACCAGATCTCGCGCCACCAAGTCATAGAAATGAAGATAAAACTCAACAGTACACCCATCCAGGCCTGGACTCTTGTCGTTCATAAAAATTTTAAGTACTGCAGACACTTCCTCCTTAGTGATCGATCTTTCTAAAACATGCATCTCCTCCTCTAGGACTAGTCTGGGATAATGTCTTACAACCTCAATTTGTTCCACAATTCTATTGTCAGCAGATTCTTGGTAAAAAGACCTAAAGAAGCGCAAAGCGTCAGCTTTAATGGCCTCTTCCCCCTGATGATAAAGTCCCCGATTGTCCATTATTTCCCAAAGGTGTTTTTTATTCCGTCTAAATCTAGCACAGTGATGAAAAAACTTTGTGTTTTTGTCACCATTTTTTATCCATATGGCACGACTTTTCAAACGCCAAAGAGCCTCTTCATCCATCAAATAAGAATTTCGGTCAAATTCAAGCTTTTTTAGACGGGATCCCTAGATTGTGTTTAAACCACTACCCCAACTCTGTCTCGTCAGGATTTCTGATTCCTCTAGAACTGTTATGGCTCTCTTTTCCTTTAATTTCCTTTAATAACCCTCCATCCTCAAGATCGGATTTTGACGCAAAAAAGGGATGTTATGCTCGTTATTTTTTGTATTGAAAGCTCCCAAGGTTTTTTTAACCACCGACCAGACTGATGGGATATGTCCTTCAAATAATCCTAAATTTCTTTCCTTCCAAAAGGAACCAACACAACAAGGGCAGAAATCTATTCGAAACCTGTGTGTCCGAAAACCAGAGATCCATACAATTTTGCAGCGACTAGCCTACCCACTGGCATTTTAACTGAAGGAGTTGCTCACATTTGTTCCTAACAKATTTTGTGAAKATACATTCKATGAAGAGATGAATAATGTCTTCCGCTTGTTGTCCACATAAAATGCAGTAACTCAGACCTATCTAGCCCTTCTTCTGTAAGATATCCCAAGTGAGAATTTTATTATTGAATGCCAACCAAAAGAATAGAATTACCTTCAGAGGTAAATGCCACTTCCAGATAAGACTCTACCATCCACTCAAAGCCGGTAAATCCTGAAAGGATAAAATAGTTGCATAAACATTTTTAACTGTCATAACTCCTTTTTTGTCTCCGCCCGTCCAGATCAAGACGTCTTCATCATTTTTATGCAGAGTTATAGGGGCTCCATTTGGTTCTGTTATCAAATTTAACCAATCAACAGAGAGGTGCCTTGTCAGTCCCAAATCCACGCTACTTTTCCAAACCTCAACCTCAATTATCGGTTGCTTTGCCGATGAAGCTTGTGCAAATACAAAAATCGAATTTTTATTTAAGTGCAAAACTGTTTCTGTTTTTAATAGAGATTTTTCCCCCAAATCAAGAATACAATATCTCTCGATCTCAACTTGAATACCTACCCCAGACACCAACTAAGCCAATGGAGAATATAAGGAAGAGAGCGAAGAAGACTTGACCAAATCGTGGAAGCCGAGACGTACAACTGAGAAGGCTTCCTAAGCCAGGTTGCCAAAGGAGTGTTCTGTAAATATTTATCACGAACCACTCTGTGCCAAATACTATCACGATTTAGAAGCCTCAAGAGAGTTGTTGTATTTAATGAATTATTGAAAATAAAAAGGTTCCTCAGTCCCCATCCCCCGAGATTTTTTGGTCTAGACATAACTTCCCATCTACATAAATGGTAATGTTGGATCTCCGACTGGCCATTCCAAAGAAAACGAAACATCAACCGTCTGATTCTGTTTAAAATCGACCGAGGCAGGGCTTCCAAAGACATCTTGGAAGAAAGTTCTCGTTTATGTAATCACCATGATCATGGTTCATATTTATATCCTCGAGTTTTCAAGTTTTCATTTAGATAAGTTGTTAATTTTAAATTATTATGAACTTAGTATTTTCTTTAAGTTGTTTACAATTTTTTATATTTTTNAAGTTCTCGTTTATGTAATCACCATGATCATGGTTCATATTTATATCCTCGAGTTTTCAAGTTTTCATTTAGATAAGTTGTTAATTTTAAATTATTATGAACTTAGTATTTTCTTTAAGTTGTTTACAATTTTTTATATTTTTGCAGTTTTTTATTATTGGTGAATAGATATTTTGAATATGTAAAATAAACAATTATGTGGATCTATAGCAGAAAGAATCTTTTTGAATCACATTGTGCAGACTCTCTTTCAACAAGTTTGACAACTCCATTCACCACTATATTATTTCGAGGCTCAATTCATGGCTTTGGCCTAGAAGAGGACGAATAAATGCATGAAAAGGAATGTTGAACGACAAGGCCAATGAAACACGAGATGGAAACTCAATGAGGTGGATGGAGGAAGATACAACCATCAAACAACAACATATAACAGTTGGGGCTTAACCAACTGTGAAAGCAAGAGATAAACTTCAAAGTGGAATGATTTACGACCTATTAGAGTTCATTGTAAATAACATGAAAAACACTTAGTTTTTCCATGTATCGTAATAAAATAATGCCAAAGTTAAAAGTTAGTTAATATGACACAGAAGACGACATTTTGTCAAAACTTGGCCTGCATAATAATTCCAAAATTAAAAGTTAGATTATGTATGATGGATGGTAAAATTTCGTTAGAGCTAGACAATAAGACCTCAAATTTATTAGCTAATAACACACATGTACATAGCTAAAATAAAATCATGATTTATTTCTCCTATATATAACATTGGACAATACAAAAATTTGTTATCAAAAGATGAATTAACACAAAGTTAACAATGAATTAAACACAATATACCTACATTGTATGGATAATAAGGTTTAAAGGGCAGTTATCATCGTTTCCCCTCGACATTCTTCATGAAGATTTGAAGGGGAGAGTTTCTCCTCTCTCACATTCTCAACTATTAATCCGATATCAAATCAATGCCACTTCGAATTTTCTATGGTGAAAATTATATTGCCTCAAGCACAAAAGGTTTGGTCCTCTAGGTTGGAAGGGAGGTACATTAATCCCTAGCTCACTACATTCATCATTAAACCCCAACTATTTGTTTCAATAGACCAAATTTGTTTAGTCTTTATTCTATGTAGAAGTTGTTAGTTTGTGAGTCCCTATACAATCGCTAGGGATGGGTTGTCTCATAGAGGGCTATGAAGATGGAAAGGAATTGTGTCTTTCGACACTAGACACAACATGTTGTAAAGGAGTTGTTGTCCATGTAGAAGTTGTCAACATGGTACATTATCCTTCGTAGAATATGTCAATATAGAGATATTCATAGAAACACGACCAACATTTCTTGGGCTAAATCCATTGCCAATAACATTCTCAATAATGGATTTTATAACTTTTTTGGAGGGACCTAAGCTAAAACTCTACATGGAGGAAGAAATTGGTGTGTTATTTGATTCAAAGATAGTGGAAAAATCTTCAAGGAAGGGTTGCATAGAGGGTGGGGGGTGCTGAGAAGCATTATTTGGTTGTATAAGATGCACTACACAAAGGTAAAGACATGCATTCAAGCTAATGTGATGGACAACAATATTACCTGTGAGAAGTTGGGGGCAAGGGATTGTAGAAGGACTTGAGAGCATAACTTTCTCCATATTTCAAAATCTTATAATTATTACAATGTGCATCATATAAGGCGTTGTGTTGACAATGATATAGGATCCCTACTAGAAAATCAGAATAATCTAGGGAGAGACATCACATTCTATAGTGACTCAAAAAGAGCCAATGGCAAAGGTAATGGCATAACATTATTCACCAACAAACAAGGCCCTTATTTCTACACCTAACCCAAGTGATAATGAGAGGGATGGGTTGTGGTCAGGAGTTGGAGATGAGCTATGAACTCATGGGAGATGAGTTTCTTTTGACTACCATTATCGAGGATGCAAGTGGTCAGTTGATTTTTGACCTAGTAATTATGGGTAAATAGGAGGTCATGAGAGTGTTGAGTAGCCTCTGTTGGATCATTAATGTTGGTGATGGATTTGAAGAGGTGGGGTTGGAAAAAGAGACGACTTAAGGTGCATGAGGTATTTGGATGGATAATCATTGATTCAAAGGGTGAACAAAATGTTCATCGGTGTATAAGGATTTAGTGTTGGCTTGGCATTGGAGTACCCAACAATCTATAACATATCAGGTCCGAGTTTTAGGATAATGACACTAGTGACAAGGGAAAGAGGAGGAAGGAAAACCAACAATAGGGGTCAGAGAGTGTTATGGGAGTGTGCGAGTGAGATGTGGGGAAGGGTTCTAAGAAGAAAAGGAGTGAGGGTGTTGCTCAAGTTTGTGCTCCATAGATAAGGCTTGGTCTAGAGTGATGCTCTCAAATAATGACACATCTTCATGTCTAAAAATGGTTAACAAACCATAATTAAATTTGAGAATGAGTACCTATTCATATTCTTTGATATAGCGCTGGATCCTAAACTTAGTGAAAATCTCAATATATTGTTGGATGGCTTGGTGAAGTTGTAACCGCTGACACATCAAATTTTGTAGATACCCAAGAGGGTAAAAATGTTGTCTAAGGGCTTGATAGAAGGCATCAAATGTGGGGAATTACCAATTAGTGGTAAATATAACCAAACATGCATCGATTAAGGGGCATTGAGAGTTTGCACTCAAGAAATCCTTGGAAGGGAAAATTCCATTTAATCAATCATCCCATGTGTTTCTATTGTATTTTAGGCTCCTTTGTATAGTTTTATGTGACCATAAAAACCATGTCATAATTAGATATTCAGTGCAACAACTTCCATAACTATCTTCTAAAATCTCTCAAGTGATCCCATGAAATACTCATCCCTAAATTATTTCTCTTTGTCCTCATTCTTAGTTTTGTATGTAGAAATTTGTGCATGATTTACAACATTGAAAATCATAATTTCATATCAAATCTCACAAGTATGAGTTATTTAGTCATACTGCCCCTTAATGAATACTTGTGATTTCAATATTCAATCACTAGATTCCTTCGTCTTTTCAAGTTTGAACTGGTCCAATCTTCATCTTCATCTTCTATAGTCTTTGTGTTCAATCTTCTTCAGTTATGCCCATTGTCTTCATCTTTAGTCTTTTGCAATCTTCATCTTTGTCTTTTTCATTTTTCATATTCAATATTTTCCATTGGAACTCATTATTGTAACTCATTTCGTATTTGCAAAATATAATCATCATATTTGTTGAAGTCCTTATAAAAAAGTCGCCATCCACCAGAATATATGAGTTTCCCATTGTTGCATCTACAAGTTCTCTAGGAAATGTTTTGGCATACATGGTTCATCAACAATTCTTGAATCACAAATATTCATAATTGTACCTTTTAATCCACCTGCATCATCATCAATCATCATCCTGGGTTTTCTTACGCATGCACGGAACTACATTCTGGTTTTTTGTGGGTTACCCTCAACTATTACATCATTTGGGTTTTGTGGATTACCCTCAACCATTACATCATCCGGGTTTTGTGGATTTCCCTCAACCATTACAATTCTCACGTGGTTTTGACTTACCACAAATCATTCACTACATCAAGTGGTTTCGGTTGACCACAAACCTTAATTTTTCATGACAAGTGGTTTTCGGTTTACCACGAACCATCAACAATCATTTATGGGGGTATACTTGCCTTATCACAACTTGCATCCATCACATCATCATTTGTCTTTGGTACATACAAAAGATTTTCATCATACATGTTCATCCGGATTATTTTTCGACACAAAATGAGAGTGGAGATATAATAAAGCAAGTCCAGAGATATCTTGGATATCCAATAATATAACAAAAATGTATCAGAGATGCAACCATAAACACATAGATACCGTAATACACAATTTTCTATTAATGAGCGAAAATGTACAAAGACTGTAAAAATATAGAGTGAAAGACTCGCTAGAATGGTGGCAGCTTATCTATGAGAAGATATGTGTCCGCTACTCACATTCACAACAATATGATTTTACAATGAGGATCCAAAGGCCTTTTTATCATAAAGAAAATATGAAACCCTAACCCCGGAAGATGAAAAGCCAACAGTTTTGTGGACCCCGTTTTGGGTAGTTTGGTGTATTAACTTCCCGGGGGCGTAACTTTGGCATACAATCTTCGTTGGAAAGGTATCGTAGAAGAGATTCATTTTGGGGGCTCAATATGAGCCTTTGACCATCATTGAGAAGCTCGATCCCGAAAAACCTTCATTTAGGCCCTCAAAATGCCCCAAAAGTTAAAAACTGTTAAAAATAGTAAATTACCAAAATTGCCAAAAAAATGTTTTGAGCCAGTTGGAAAAGGTGGGTGGCCACTGATATCCCCTTGGATCAATCCTCCCTCCTTAGGAAGAAATGGTCTCCATTGCGTTGAGTTCCCGGGGGAGAGGGAAAAGCGTTCGCTGAATCTGCATCTTGATGAGCTGCTTGCCTTGTTGGAGAAGTTGTGTTGCTTAGCTTGTTGAAGGTTGTCATGAACCTGTGGATGGAAGGGTTGGACCTTTTTAACCAGTCTAGTTACATGAGATGCATGTGTGCAGAAGTAATCTTTACACTTTGTTGCAATCTTGTCGACCTGCTTCTATTGGATAAAAGGTGCTTGGACTGAGGCTGCAATGGTGTTCTTTTGTTCACGCTTTGAACAAACTGTGAAGAAGATGAATTTTGTAGTATGAGATACTACCTTGTGGCACTGTTTAGGTGGGACAATAGTTGAAATTACCTATGGTATCCTGTAGAGATGACCCCCCAGAGTAACAATGACACTACGGGGTCGAGACTCATAAATAGCTTGGCGCTTCCACATATATGGCTGGCCCAAGAGAACATCACATACATCCAAGGGGGAAACATCACATAATACCTCATCCTTAAAGGGATGGATGTCGTGTGACAATCGACACTACTGGCTGACACAAATATCTCGTCCCTGGTGAAGCCACCCTATGGTGTATGGCTACAGGTGTAATGTTGTCGACAATCCAAACTGTTTGACGACCTCTACTAAGATGGGGTTATTTTGGCTTCCGCTATCAACAATAAAATGTAGCGGGCTCCCCTTCACCCACATATGTGAATGAAAAAGGCACTCCCCCTCTTCAGAATCTATTGGTTATTCTAGTTGAATTGTTGCGGTCGTGACAATAATATTGGGGTTTGCGTCGATGATCTATCTTCTATCAGTATTTTCATAATCAAATTCTGAGTCAGGGTTCAACTCCTTTTCTTTTATCTCAGACCCCATTGACTGTTTTGAGTGACATTCATCGATGTTGTGCCAGGGGATTGTTTGGAAATCACACCATTTTCCAATGTCATTCTTCGTCTTTCCGTGACCCTTCTTTTCCTGTGGCTTGGACTGGTTTTTGGGATGTTGTTTGTTAAGGCCGTCTTTATCATACTTTGGTTGTTGTGGATTCGAAAACCCTAACTCTCGTTTGTTCCGATGCTTAAACTTCTGCTTGATTTTAACAACATATCGATAAGCATAACTGAGTGATGAGATGTCCAGAAAATCCATTTCAGTTTGGATGTATATGTGTAGAGCCCCACGGTATTTCAGAACCAAATTTCGTTCGGAGTCTTTGATACCCAGCTTGGTGCGCAAGGTATGGAAGGTATTGGTGAAATTCGAAACTACTTGGCCCCTTTCTTTTCACAGTGTGGTCCATCTCATGAACTAGTCCTCATAGTTGCCAACAGGGTAATACTATTCTTTTACCGCATCCACAAAAAAATCCCAAGTGGGCTCAGCCCCATATATTCCAGACTCCTCTGTGGAAATTTTCTCCCAGTAACTTTCCCACTAATGTTTGACAGGAGGGAGAGCCTTAAGGACTATGAAGGTGATATTTTCCCTGTCAGAAAAATTATGAACAAAGAAATAACCTTCTAGCAGATTTAACCATTTTTCTAAGGCATTCACATCTATTTGTTCTTCAAATATGGGAATATCAAAATTAACTTGTACCTTTAAAGGAAAGGTACTTCCAAAGTGGTCTCTTGATGAAGACGCGCCTGTTTTTATCAGCAGACATTGAAGGATGTGGGAAAAATTCTCCATCATTTCATCCCTCTATCGTGTGAGAGCTTGCTCAAGCAACATATTGATATAATTGTCTGTTCTGTCGTTTTTATTTTCTTCCTCCATGGAGGGTTTCTTGGATGTGTGAGAGAGATTGTCTTCAAGAGAGACAAGATTGAGACCCAACTTGATATACTTGGACCTCGTCGAGGACATGCATTGAAAAATGATCAAGAGCAACCTGCTCTGATACCACTGATCCAGATTATTTTCAGCACGAAATGAGAGCGAAGATATAATAAAGAAATGTACGGAGATATATCGGATATCCAATAATACAACATAAATGTATTAGATCTGCAACCATAAACACAGATATACAATAATACACAATTTTCTATTAATGAGCGAAAATGTACAAAGACTGTAAAAATACAGAGTGAAAGACTCGCTAGAATGGTGACAGCTTATCTCACATCCGCTACTCGCATTAGAATGAAGATGATTTTACAATGAGGCTCCAAAGGCCTTTTTATCATAAACAAAATCCAAAACCCTAACCTCGGAAGATGAAAAGCCAACAATTTTGTGGACCCCTTTTTGGGTAGTTTGGTGTATCAACTTCCCGGGGGCATAACTTTGGCATACGGTCTCTGTTTGGGGCACACGATAGCTCGTTGGAAAGGTATCATCGAGGAGATTCATTTTGGGGGCTCAATCAAATTATTTGGCTATCATTGAGAAGGTAAATCCCGAAAAACCTTCATTTAGGCCCTCAAAATGGCCCCGAAAGTTAAAATCTGCTAAAAATAGTAAATTACCAAAATTGCCAAAAAACTGTTTTGAGCTAGTTGGAAAAGGTGGGTGGCCACCAATATCCACTTGGATAAAATGTATCCCCTTACAAACATACGACCAAGACCATTTTATTTTATATTATCAAAAACACTATCAAGAAGGATCATCAATGTTCTCGGGAATTTCATTTTTTATGGAGTCACTTTAGTCACTTTTGCATCTTGATTATTGACACAAGAAATTATTTCACTAGTTATTTTTGTTACTATGCACATTGCTTCATTTTTCTTGTTCTTCTTTTGTTGCTTCATATTTCTTGGATTTCCACTTGCCATTGCATCTTTTGTTCATGCACAAGTTTTGTGTCCATTCCTTTTTCATCTTCTTTCAATTTCTTTCACAATGCTCTTCCATCTTCTATCATCTTCTCTCGTGTTCTTTTTTTTTCATCTTGCTTCCGCTGCATCATCTTGTTAAATTCTACCTCTTGTTGCACTTGATCAAGAGTTTATCTTTTGCTTGATTTAAATCTTCATGGTGGTATTCTTCATGTCTTCATAATATTTTCCCTACTGATAAATGGTACTTGCAAACAATTTTAAATATAAATTGTCTAATGTCAGAATGGCCAATTCCAACATAGACTGAACTTTGTGACTTTAGTTGGCCAAACAAAATGTCATGACAATGGCAACTTGATTATTTCAACCAAACTTACATCAATGTATTTTCACGACATGATAAACTCTAAAAACTTGACTTAATTTGATTTTGACTTTTACAGTTTCAATGATTTTCAATGACTAAAAATTTGGCTTTAAACTCTCAACTTTGTCTCAACTTAAATTTGCCTTGCTCTGAGAACAAATTTATTGATAATTTTAACATAAATGTCCAATATTATACATCATGACCACTTGTTTTCATTGTTGAAATCAAACCATACAGAGCTATAGTTTGAACTCACATTCTTCTTTCACAAAGAATGCAGTAAGCTCTCGTATTCTTCGTTTACAAACTATAGACTAAGCCCATCACTTTGACACCCATTTTCTTCTATAACCCTTAAAGAAAAAACCTTTTGAACTCAATGACATTCTATGGACCCCTTACTTTTGGTAACTACCATTGCTACCTATTTGTTTATTTGATATTGCATTCACCTGGCACAATAAATTAAACTTTTCATTTCAAATCTTGCATGTGCATTGAATATCTCAAAATACTTTAAAAATACATCTCCATGATTTTGCAACGATTTTCTTTTTCAACTGCAATTTTCTTACACCGTTGGACCGATTGATGCCATCACTTTCACCTTCTTTATCACACAAATAAGGGTAGGTTCAAGGAAGAATCAAACCATAAATACAATGTATTTATTACAAAGCCACCAAAGATTTAGTTTTCCTAATCCTCCTACAATTCAACCTCAATACATCGTCGACGTTAATTATCATACTTATCTCTACATCCTTGCATAAAAGAGACACCAACATTGTCTCCACAACTATGGCATACTTCACAACTCAAGTGCGTTAAAAGCTTCGAACCAACTTCTGTGTCACTGCAAATAAAAAATCAACGTCCTCCTATTCTGAGAACCTGCAATCATAATAGCACTATCCTCCATTGTTTAAATCTAGCTATGATCTCCTACTCTCTTTATTCTATGCAATATCAAGCAATATTTCCCATACTTTTGAAGTGGTGGGTAGAATCCATATAATATTGCATTATAAATACCCCCAATCTACACCAATATGTGCATAACTATTGAGACCCTTTATCTTCTCAATATTACTTTCATAAAATAAACCAAAAAACATGTCTTGTGCTACTCTTCATGACATCTTATTGGCATGGGATCTAATGCATGATGGCACTTTGTGTTTCTCTGACAACTTCTATCATTTAATCGTTGCAAATTAGTTTTTTTTTACAATCAAAGCTTCTTTTTTTTATCACCAAGACCTATGTGCCTACATATCGAGAAACTTGTTTAATGATGGATCCTTGATGTGAAATATCCTTAGAGTATATGTGATTACCTTACTTTGTTCTTAACATGACTCTTTTTATGTGGCCCTTTAATATTGATCTTTTTGTTATGATATTAGCAACTAGATCAATGGAAATTACCAATGATTCCCACGTTGATTAACTTGTTCAACATCACATCTATAATCATTCATCATAGCAACAACCAATCATACACTAGCAACAACAAAACAACCCACACCATCAAATCTCTCCATACACCTGATCTCATGCTACAAATAATAGCATTGAGTAGATCAATTCATTTTGATGTTAAAATTGCTCGACTACACACCTCTTTGAAATTTAGTGCTTCAATCACCTTCACATCAATATATCAAAGTATATTCAATTAAGCTAATCGGGCCAACCATCTATGTATATTTCACGTTTGTAGTGGCCTCCAAGTCTAATGCTTTCCTCTCTCTTTTAGAATCAATCACAACAACTATAGAGGTGTTGATATTATGGTAGATGTGGAAGTTATTAACCTCCACTTGTAACCTTTGATGAGACTAGAATATTCGGGAAGCAAGAGAAACCCTAAAGCCTTGGATAATAACCCTAGAAGACAAGTCAACTTAATAGAATAATTAATATTGAGTTATTATCCCCCAGGAAGAGAAGTTGACCCAGTTATTTAAGATGGAGTAGTATAAATAGAGGGTGTTAGAACTCATTTGTCACTCACTCACTCATGACTGCATAGGGACAATAAGTGTGCATGAGTGAAGGAGAACTGCAACTGCTGTAGTAGTGATCTTGTCTTGGGTTATCGGTTTGGACTTTCTGCTTGGTCTTTGGTTATCCTTTCTTGACGCGCTAACCTTGGTTGGCTATTGATCTGCTACCAGAATTATTCTATTTGTCAAGGTTAAGGTGCTCGGGGGTGGCCTTTGTGCCCATGGTTGGGTGACAATATTTCTATATTCTCTATGGTTAAACGAGCACACCCATTTTTCTAACAGTTTATGGGCCCACACCTCCTTGAGTCAGTCTAACCATTGGAAGGAAGCAAAGCCATAAGATTATCAAGCTCGTTGAAGAACTGTCACTAGGGTTTCTAGCAGGTGCATTTAGTGAAGCACTGTCACTAGGGTTACTAGCAAGTGCAGCTGGAAACCCTAAAACCTCCTTCCCAACACCTTATGATGTAACACCTTACTCAAGGAGAGGATATTCTAGTGTGCCTTAGTCCAACACACCTATTGGCACTCTCAAAAGGAAAAAACATCAAGGTTGAGATTTTGGGTCAAAGTCAATGTTTTGACCAGTCAAAGTCAATGTTTGACTAGTCAAAGTCAATGTTTGACCAGTCAAAGTCAATTTTTGACCATATACCAGTCAACAAAAATCATGAATGAAAAGACATATCATCTACACTATTCAAGTCTTATAGGAACTCTTGAAGATGACATGTGGATAATCAACAGTGGAGCTTCTGGGCATATGACGGGAGACCAGGTCAAACTCTCTAGTCTGAATGAAAAGAAGACATCCTACAAGGTAGAACTTGGAGACAAGAACACCTATCCAGTCAAAGGAATTGGTCAAGCCTCCATCAAATTGAAATTAGGTAACAATGTTCATTTGAGTAAAGTCTTATATGTACCTGGTTTAGAAAAGAATCTTGTATCTATATCTTGCCTAGAAGACAAAGGAAATAGAATAGCCTTTGTAGATGGTGAAGTATTATCTTGGTCTAGAGACTCCAACATAGAGAATGCTAGAGTTATTGGAACTCATGAAGGTAGATTATACAGACTACTAGAACGTAATGATGAAGCTCTTGTACATGATGAAATCAAGCCTAGTGAACTTTGGCATAGAAGGTATGCTCATCTTAACTATCAAGCATTACCTTTCCTAGAGAAAATGGTTGAAGGAATACTAGAACTACAATCTACACATAAAGAAATTTGCAGAGGATGTGCACTTGGTAAAAATGTTAGGAATCCATTCTCAAGTAGCAATAATAGATCTAAGGAAATACTAGATCTAATACATTCAAATCTTTTGCATTCCGATGCCAGTCAAATCTCTAAGAGGTTCTCTTTATTATGTAACCTTCATAGATGATTACTCAAGAAAGATTTGGTTATATCTCTTTAAGACAAAGGATGAAGTTTTCAACAAGTTTCAATAATTCAAATCAGAAATAGAAAACCTCACAAGTAAGAAAATCAAGACTTTGAGAACAGATAATGGAGGAGAATACACATCCAAGGAATTTGTTTCCTTTTGCAAATCAGAAGGGATTAGGAGGGAGCTAACCGTTCCTCATAATCCTCAATAAAATGGTGTAGAAAAAAGGAAGAATATATCCATTGAGGAAACCATGAAGGCACTAATGAATGATCAAGGTTTATCCATGTATTTATGGAGAGAAGCAACCATGACAACAATATATGTTCAGAATAGAATTCCCCACCGCATATTGAAGGATATGACTCCAAAAGAATCCTTCTCAGGAAATAAACCCAATATGGAACACTTAAGAATCTTTGGGTGCCCTGTTTACATTCATATCCCCAAGGATAAAAGGAAGAAACTGGAACCCTTGTGAAAAAAAGGGCATATTTGTTAGATATAGTGAATCATCCAAAGCCTACATAATCTATATTCCAGAACAACATAAGATTGAAGTCAACATAGATGTAACCTTCAATGAGAAGATGGCTTTCAAGAAATCTATAGAAGAATCCATGGAAGAAGAAGAATATGAAGAGCCTAAAGAAGAAACCACATGTTTTCCAGAAAGCCAGAATGAAGAACCAGAACAACTTGATCATCTGATGCAACCATGTGAACCTATTAAATCAATCATCACACCCAAAACTAGAAAATGTCCAGCTTGGCTTGAAGCTACTCTACAAGAAGCAGAAAGATTCAAAGCTCTAAGTGGCACCTTCAGAGAAAGCAAAAATCCCAAAACATTCTCCAACTATGCAACATGTATGAAAAAACTTATAAATGAAGAACCCACCACATTTTAAGAAGCAACTCTATTGGACTGCATAAATACACCTTTTTTTTCCTTGATCATACACCATTTATCACCTCATTCTTATCTTATCCTTCCATAAAACCATTAATCTCCACCACTTTCATAATACGTATGGGTTTATATCTCCATTTTCCAAATTATTTATTTTCAAGTATTTTTAAGAGAATTTGTGATTAAATACTAGAAAATTAACATATTTTCATTATATCTCAAAGTTGGATGAGTTTTATGATGACTACAGGCATATTTGAA
>SNQJ01S0195248.1:0-17544 GCA_010110895.2 Picea sitchensis | reverse complement strand
ATCCATTAACTTCCGAGCTGTTATAAAGACATCCGTTTATATGTTTACTTTTTTACATTTACCTAATCGTGTTTAAAAATTACCGTGTTCACTAACTTATTGCCACATCTACCTGATTAAAAAATATTAATATATTCGCCCAAGTATTAAGGCGGTGTTTTGGATATTCGCTATTCGCGCATCCTAAGCGTCGATCGCCCTGATCGTTTCATTTTTGAGTTGCATCCGTCCATTCCCTCCTTTAAAAATCCATGGACGCAAATATGAACATTGATCCTCAGGTGTACTGCGTCACAGGAGGAGGAGGATACATCGGATCATCACTAGTAAAGACTCTGCTGGAGAATGGCTCCACAGTGCATGCGACTCTCAGAGATCCAGGGAACCCATCAAAGAATTCATGCCTTCTCTCACTCCCAGGAGCCGACGAGAGGCTTCGTCTTTTCAAAGAAGATCTGCGCGAGGAAGGGAGCTTCGATTCTGCCATCCATGGCTACCACGACGTCTTTCATGTTGCCACTCCCATGGACTTTGGTTCCCAAGATCCGGAGGTAAGTGAAACAATAAAGAAGAAAGTTACCGACTTTTTTTTTAGGACAACGAGATTGATATCAATTGAATTGTTGTACAGAAAGAAGTCATTGAGGCTGCCGTGAGAGGAACTCTGAATGTTCTCAAGTCCTGCGCAACGATCAAAAGTGTAAGGCGCGTGGTTTACACTTCATCTTCAACTGCCGCTTCTTTTCTAGAGAAACCAGTGGAAATCATCGATGAATCATGCTGGAGCTCAGTGGATTTCATCCGACAAAATAAACCCCCCGGTTGGGTAAGTTTATTGCAGGAGTTTATGCTTTAAATTAAACAGTGCATAAAATTTTACAGCTTTCATTGATTGCATGCATGCAGATGTATTATGTGTCAAAAACCCTGGCAGACCAAGCTGCCATGCAGTTTGCTAAAGAAAACAAAATGGAAGTGGTGAGTATCGTGCCAGTGACAGTAGCGGGTCCTTGGCTAACAACTGGAGTTCCCTCTAGCGTGGATGTAACCATGTCCCTCATCACAGGTTTAACAAACTTGACATTATTTTTTCGTTTTCAATTAACATAGTAACATGGAGAAATTAACATTTTGCAAAACTTGTTAAAAATATATATATTATTAAAAAAATAGTTTTTCAATGAAAAGGTATAAAGCCTTTTTCAATTCACTTTTAATAAGTTAAACTTGGTTAAAAAATTACCAAGGCATGATAAATTTTTTATTATCAAACTTAGTAATTTTTTTTACCAAATCAATGCATTTTTTTAACAAACCGAGTAAATTGTTTTTATCAGACTTCTTAAAATATAAGTAATAGAATCATCAAAGAAAAAACCAAAATCTAATGATAAAATAAATAAGGAATTACATAACTATAAGAAAGACATAAATTTAAAAATTTATTTGGATAGCGTTGAGGTTGACATGAACAAGCAATATGAAGAATTAACAGAAATATTGACCAAGCAAGGTATAGAGCATAAAGATAAAGATACATTGCAAAGAGTAGAAGGTATATTACACAATATAATCACATTCAAAATGCAAGAGAAAATTGAAAGAGAGAAAGTAAATAGTGAAAACATGAACATGTTCAATAGAATAATCCAAAAATTAGAGAAAATTACACCTCATCCTCCACCAATCTCAAGTAGAGAAATACCACGGATATCTCTCTTAGAAAATACAAGAAACTCAAGATTTTGAGGTAGAGATTATCAAAATAATTAAAAAGAAATGTTAATTTGATGAGAAAGATGTTCATCTAAATGAACTTAAAGAAGAACAAGAAACTACTTATAAATGAATAAATCCACATCAAACCCCTAGTACAAGAAATGGTGGACCAGGCCCTTAAAAAAACTATGAAACCTCTCGTTGAATAAAATGCATACACATGGAGTGTTGTCACTATTACATAAAGAAAACTCATGTTTACCCCAAATGATTCAAGCTCCCACCAGCAATAGGTTTTTTACCTGGTTGTATTCCCATTTTTGGAGTTGCCTAAGTTGAAATTGGCAGAAATAGAGTTTACAAAGAATCATCAAATGTGCTTTGAAATAATTGACTCATTAAAAACCAAAAGGAGAGATTGGTCTCCATTTCTAGAAAATACAAAATGTCTCAACATTGGGAAAAAAAACCCACAAAAAATGGTGCAATAAACCAAATAGAAGGTTATCAAAATTGCAACTCAATTTCAAGAATGATATTCAATGTAGGGGAAAACAATGATATTCACTCATATGAATCTGATATTGAACAAATGGTTAGAAAACTAGAGTCACTAATAAAGGAAGGGAGGAATAACCAACTAGATGAGAACTGCATTGGTATTAAATTCACATTGGCATTGTTATTGTTTGATCCTAGGCTGAAACTCTCAGTGCTTCATATTATAAGTACATTTACATCAAAGAATGAGGAATACAACACTAAATTAATTGGCTCCTCTAGAATCCTCTCTCCTTATCTCATGATCATTCCTTCTTCTAAGGAATTCATAAGGCATGTAGTTTTCGCTCTTGAATCATATTCATGGAAATCTACAATCAACCATGGCATTATAATTGGGGGAGGGATACACATTTTAATGGATCTATTCTTCTCACCCAAGATTCAAAATGATCCATGGCTTGCACCAAGGTTCGTCCACTTGCTCATTTCTTCAAGATATGCAACYTTTGACTCCTAAGAAGGACTGAACTAGTTGATGATACGTTCAAATGAGAAATCATAGTGGGGTTATGGACTAAAAGTATGCAAAGAATTGACACATTTATCAACTATACAACTAGGAGTCTAATTTTTAGTATGAAGGAGCATGACGATTTCATTGCTTGGGTCAGTGTGCTTGTGCACTTTCTCTCTTCACCCATCCTTATCATTTTCAAGGCATTCTCTCCACTAGAAGAACATTCTAGAAGAAAATTTGTTTTGGGAAACAATTTTTTTCCCAACCATTTTTTTCCCAACAATTTTTTTCCCAATTTTTTTCTCATTACCCTTACTTTGATGACAAAGCAATTCTAAAAGGGTAGACACTCTTATATACCTAAATATAACATAAAAAAAGGGTAAAGAAACTATAATATAATATCAAAACATAATTAATATAATACATGAAAAACTATTTTATTAAAAAAAAATTGTGTTTTCAATTAAAAGGCACAATGCCTTGCAATCATATTTATATACAAGACTACCAATTATTATTTATTATTTTATGGATTGATTATTTATAATTTTTTAGCATAAATAAAATTAAAATTTTATTGAGACTATTTAGACATATAAAACTCAAAGAAAGACCAAGGATCCTTGTAAATGATTCCACTTGTAGAAAGATGATTGCAATCAAAATTAACGATGTCAAATCTACCACCCACACAATGATGTAATTCAAGTCCAAGTGAGGCCATATTCCCTTGGACTCGGAGAATGGAGAGTACGACACTATTGGGAGGGTCTAGCTTTGGGTAGAAAACAAAGATGAAATTCACCAAGTGAAAACCTAAGGAGACATAAGTAATCTTTACAATTGAGGAAGGGTAGTAAATGAGCACTCTATTATCAACCTTCCTATTTTTCCTTCAATAGATATGACAGTAGTCCATAGTTTTGAATTATGTATTCATTATTTTTAGGTAGATTTGTTTAAGGTTGAGTGTGCATTTTTGTTCAACCTCTATAGCCCCTTAATTATCACATGAGAGTAGCCAATGATATTACTTGCATTCCCATATACAGTGTAAGGAATTTTTCTCCACTTATTTGTCTTGTCCCATAGCCCCAAGAATATTGAGTGATATGATTTCCTAAGTGTAGCCCCTGCATATCTCATGTATTTACATTAAATTAATACATTAATAAATTAAATTTTAAAATATAAAAATATATAAATTAAATTAAAAAATATCCAACATAATATAGATAAATATATTATATAAATTAAATTAAAAATAATACAATTTTTAAAAACAAAATTAAACATAAATAAATAAATTTATAAATAAATATATTATACCAATTAAATTAAAAATAATACAATTAAAAAAAAATTTAAACATAAATAACAAATAAATAAATTTACATAAATATGTTATTTAAATTGAATGAATATCACCAATATATACCTATGTAATATTGTTTGGGATAGAGGAACACATCCCTCCCACCCTAGTTGTAGAAATTTGTTGTAGAAATTTGTTTGGTATAGAGGAACACATCCCTCCCACCCTAGTTGTAGAAAGTAGCCTCTCAACCCAAAAACATAATACTTGATAAGGATATTGAACTCCTATCGTCTAGCAACTAAACCAACAACACTTACAAAAATTAATATATTGAAATATTTTATAACCTATTAATATATATTAAAATATTTATTTTTAAAATATATTAAAAAATGATTATATATCAAATTTAATTTACAAAATAAAATTAAAAATTTACAAAATAAAATTAAAAATAAATAATATTAGATACCATAAAATATAAAAAATCAATGTACATTCATTTTATTGGTGATCTTGGTTTTGTAAATACATTTTATTGGTGATCTTGGTTTTTTAAATACATACATATAAGTAGATTGGTAGATGATTTATCTTCAAAAAAATTTAATTTAGCTCTTTTTAAGAGGATGCACAAGTTCTTAACCATAACTAAACTCTTTCTAACATTCAATTCAATGGGTGACATATGCATTATGCTGTCACTGTGTTGTGGTAGGTGGGTGGTTGATTTCCAACTATACTTGAAGATTTCAAAGCTACATGTCCAATTCTACTCCACAAACTAAGTTATAGTCATAGTTTTATATAAACCATCTTATTGGTGATCTTGGTTTTGTAAATACATACATATAAGCAGATTGATAAATGGTTCACCTCCAAAAAAATCTAATTTCACCTCTTTTTTAAGAGAAAACACATGTTCTTAACCATAACTTGGCTCTTTCTAACATTCAATTCAATGGGTAACATATGCATTATGCTGTCACTGTGTTGTGGTAGGTGGATGGTTGATTTCCCACTATACTTAAGATTCCAAAGCGACATGTCCAATCCTACTCCACAAGCTCAGTTATAGTTTTATAGACTGTGGGGTACACCAATTATATGGATGAATTTAGGTTCGAATCCTAGTCCCATTTCTGATCACCCATTTCCTATTCTCAGAAAAAAATATCAAGAGACAAATATGAATACCCCTCATAAAAAAAACACATGTTCTTAACCATAACTGGGCTCTTTCTAACATTCAATTCAATGGGTAACATATGCATTATGCTGTCACTGTGTTGTGGTAGGTGGATGGTTGATTTCCCACTATACTTAAGATTTCAAAGCGACATGTCCAATCCTACTCTACAAGCTCAGTTATAGTTTTATCCACTGTGGGGTACACCAATTATATGGATGAATTTAGGTTCGAATCCTCGTCCCATTTCTGATCACCCATTTCTTATTCTCAGAAAGAAATATCAGGAGACAAATATGAATACCTTTCATAAAAAAAACACATGTTTTTAACTATAACTTGGCTCTTTCTAACATTCAATTTAATGGGTAACAAAATATCAGGAGACAAATATGAATACCTCTCATAAAAAAACACATGTTCTTAACCATAACTTGGCTCTTTCTAAGATTCAATTCAATGGTAACATATGCATTATGCTGTCACTGTGTTGTGGTAGGTGGATGGTTGATTTCCCACTATACTTAAGATTCCAAAGCGACATGTCCAATCCTACTCCACAAGCTCAGTTATAGTTTTATCGACGGTGGGGTACACCAATTATATGGATGAATTTAGGCTCGAATCCTCGTCCCATTTCTGATCACCCATTTCCTATTCTCAGAAAGAAATATCAGGAGACAAATATGAATACCCCTCAAAGGATTGAAGGGAAAGGCCTGCCGGTATGTGTAACAGGAGCAGGGGGATACATCGGATCATGGCTGGTAAAGACTCTTCTGGAGAATGGCTATACAGTGCATGCCACTCTCAGAGATCTAGGGAACCCATCAAAGAATTCATTCCTTCTCTCACTCCCAGGAGCCCACGAGAGGCTTCGTCTTTTCAGAGCAGATCTGCGCGAGGAAGGGAGCTTCGATTCTGCCATCCATGGCTGCCACGGCGTCTTTCATGTTGCCACTCCCATGGACTTTGGTTCCCAAGATCCGGAGGTAAGTGAAACAATAAAGAAGAAAGTTACCGACTTTTTTTTAGGACAAGGAGATTGATATCAATTGAATTGTTGTACAGAAAGAAGTCATTGAGGCTGCCGTGAGAGGAACTCTGAATGTTCTCAAGTCCTGCGCAACGACCAAAAGTGTAAGGCGCGTGGTTTACACTTCATCTTCAACTGCCGCTTCTTTTTTAGAGAAACCAGTGGAAATCATCGATGAATCATGCTGGAGCTCAGTAGATTTCATCCGACAAAATAAACCCCCCTGTTGGGTAAGTTTATTGCAGGAGTTTATGCTTTAAATTAAACAGTGCAGAAAATTTTACAGCTTTCATTGATTGCATGCATGCAGATGTATTATGTGTCAAAAACCCTGGCAGACCAAGCTGCCATGCAGTTTGCTAAAGAAAACAAAATGGAAGTGGTGAGTATCGTGCCAGTGACAGTAGCGGGTCCTTGGCTAACAACTGGAGTTCCCTCTAGCGTGGATGTAACCATGTCCCTCATCACAGGTTTAACAAACTTGACATTATTTTTTCGTTTTCAATTAACATAGTAACATGGAGAAATTAACATTTGCAAACTTTTAAAATATATATATTAATTAAAAATAGTTTTCAATGAAAAGGTACAAAACCTTTTTCAATTCACTTTTAATAAGTTAAACTTGGTTAAAAAATTACCAAGGCATGATAAATTTTTTATTATCAAACTTATTAATTTTTTTTACCAAATCAATGCATTTTTTAACAAACTGAGTAAATTGTTTTTATCAGACTTCTTAAAATATAAGTAATAGAATCATCAAAGAAAAAACCAAAATCTAATGATAAAATAAATAAGGAATTACACAACTATAAGAAAGACATAAATTTAAAAATTTATTTGGATAGCGTTGAGGTTGACATGAACAAGCAATATGAAAAATTAACAGAAATGTTGACCAAGCAAGGTATAGAGCATAAAGATAAAGATACATTGCAAAGAGTAGAAGGTATATTACACAATATAATCACATTCAAAATGCAAGAGAAAATTGAAAGAGAGAAAGTAAATAGTGAAAACATGAACATGTTCAATAGAATAATCCAAAAATTAGAGAAAATTACACCTCATCCTCCACCAATCTCAAGTAGAGAAATACCACGGATATCTCTCTTAGAAAATACAAGAAACTCAAGATTTTGGTGGGGATTATCAAAATAATTAAAAGAAATGTTAATTTGATGAAGATGTTCATCTAAATGAACTTAAAGAAGAACAAGAAACTACTTATAAATGAATAAATCCACATCAAACCCCTAGTACAAGAAATGGTGGACCAGGCCCTTAAAAAAACTATGAAACCTCTCGTTGAATAAAATGCATACACATGGAGTGTTGTCACTATTACATAAAGAAAACTCATGTTTACCCCAAATGATTCAAGCTCCCACCAACAACAATATATTTACCTTGTTGTATTCCCATTTATGGAGTTGCCTAAGTTGAAATTGGCAGAAATAGAGTTTACAAAGAATCATCAAATGTGCTTTGAAATAATTGACTCATTAAAAACCAAAAGGAGAGATTGGTCTCCATTTCTAGAAAATACAAAATGTCTCAACATTGGGAAAAAAAACCCACAAAAAATGGTGCAATAAACCAAATAGAAGGTTATCAAAATTGCAACTCAATTTCAAGAATGATATTCAATGTAGGGGAAAACAATGATATTCACTCATATGAATCTGATATTGAACAAATGGTTAGAAAACTAGAGTCACTAATAAAGGAAGGGAGGAATAACCAACTAGATGAGAACTGCATTGGTATTAAATTCACATTGGCGTTGTTATTGTTTGATCCTAGGCTGAAACTCTCAGTGCTTCATATTATAAGCACATTCACATCAAAGAATGGAATATATTGCTAAATTAATTGGCTCCTCTAGAATCCTCTCTCCTTATCTCATGATCATTCCTTCTTCTAAGGAATTCATAAGGCACTTGTTCTTGGATGGTGATGCTTTAACACCCCTTATTTAGATGCTCAATTTGCACAATCTACAAAGGGATGTAGTTTTCACTCTTGAATCATATTCATGGAAATCTACAATCAACCATGGCATTATAATTGGGGGAGGGATACACATTTTAATGGATCTATTCTTCTCACCCAAGATTCAAAATGATCCATGGCTTGCACCAAGGTTCGTCCACTTGCTCATTTCTTCAAGATATGCAACCTTTGACTCTAAGAAGGACTGAACTAGTTGATGATACGTTCAAATGAGAAATCATAGTGGGGTTATGGACTAAAAGTATGCAAAGAATTGACACATTTATCAACTATACAACTAGGAGTCTAATTTTTTAGTATGGAAGGAGCCTTGGCGATTTCATTACTTAGGTCGATGTGCTTGTGCTTCTCTCTTCACCCATCCTTATCATTTTCAAGGCATTCTCTCCACTAGAAGAACATTCTAGAAGAAAATTTGTTTTGGGAAACAATTTTTTTCCCAACCATTTTTTTCCCAACAATTTTTTTCCCAATTTTTTTTCTCATTACCCATGGCACATTGACAAAGCAATTCTAAAAGGGTAGACACTCTTATATACCTAAATATAACATAAAAAAAGGGTAAAGAAACTATAATATAATATCAAAACATAATTAATATAATACATGAAAACTATTTTATTAAAAAAATTGTGTTTTCAATTAAAAGGCACAATGCCTTGCAATCATATTTATATACAAGACTACCAATTATTATTTATTATTTTATGGATTGATTATTTATATTTTTAGCATAAATAAAATTAAAGACACTATTGAGACTATTTAGACATATAAAACTCAAAGAAAGACCAAGGATCCTTGTAAATGATTCCACTTGTAGAAAGATGATTGCAATCAAAATTAACGATGTCAAATCTACCACCCACACAATGATGTAATTCAAGTCCAAGTGAGGCCATATTCCCTTGGACTCGGAGAATGGAGAGCACGACACTATTGGGAGGGTCTAGCTTTGGGTAGAAAACAAAGATGAAATTCACCAAGTGAAAACCTAAGGAGACATAAGTAATCTTTACAATTGAGGAAGGGTAGTAAATGAGCACTCTGTTATCAACCTTCCTATTTTTCCTTCAATAGATATGACAGTAGTCCATAGTTTTGAATTATGTATTCATTATTTTTAGGTAGATTTGTTTAAGGTTGAGTGTGCATTTTTGTTCAACCTCTATAGCTCCTTAATTATCACATGAGAGTAGCCAATGATATTACTTGCATTCCCATATACACTGTAAGGAATTTTTCTACTTATTTGTGTTGTCCCATAGCCCCAAGAATATTCAGTGATATGATTTCCTAAGTGTAGCCCCTGCATATCTCATGTATTTACATTAAATTAATACATTAATAAATTGATTTTAAAATATATATTATATAAAATTAAATTAAAAATATCAACATAATATAGATAAATATATTATGAATTAAATTAAAAATAATACAAATTTTTAAAGAAAAAATTGTATAAATAAATAAATTTATAAATAAATATATTATACCAATTAAATTAAAATAATGCAATTAAAAAATTTAAGCATAAATAACAAATAAATAAGTTACATAGTATGTTATTTAAATTGAATGAATATCACCAATATATACCTATGTAATATTGTTTGGGATAGAGGAACACATCCCTCCCACCCTAATTGTAGAAATTTGTTTGGTATAGAGGAACACATCCCTCCCACCCTAGTTGTAGAAATTAGCCTCTCAACCCAAAAACATAATACTTGATAAGGGTATTGAACTCCTATTGTCTAGCAACTAAACCAACAACACTTACAAAAATTAATATATTGAAATATTTTATAGCATTAATATGTGTTAAAATGTGTTATTTTAAAATATATTAAAATGATTATATATCAAATTTAATTTACAAATAAAATTAAAATTTACAAGAAATAAAATTAAAATAAATAGTATTAGATGCCATAAAATAAAAATCAATTTACATTCATTTTATTGGTGATCTTGGTTTTGTAAATACATTTTATTGGTGATCTTGGTTTTTTAAATACATATATAAGAAGTGATTGACAGATGATTTTATCTTCAAAATTTTAATTTAGCTCTTTTTAAGAGGATGCACAAGTTCTTAACCATAACTAAACTCTTTCTAACATTCAATTCAATGGGTGACATATGCATTATGCTGTCACTGTGTTGTGGTAGGTGGATGGTTGATTTCCAACTATACTTGAAGATTTCAAAGCTACATGTCCAATTCTACTCCACAAACTAAGTTATAGTCATAGTTTTATATAAACCATCTTATTGGTGATCTTGGTTTTGTAAATACATACATATAAGCAGATTGATAAATGGTTCACCTCCAAAAAAATCTAATTTCACCTCTTTTGTGAGGAAAACACATGTTCTTAACCATAACTTGGCTCTTTCTAACATTCAATTCAATGGGTAACATATGCATTATGCTGTCGCTGTGTTGTGGTAGGTGGATGGTTGATTTCCCACTATACTTAAGATTCCAAAGCGACATGTCCAATCCTACTCCACAAGCTCAGTTATAGTTTTATAGACTGTGGGGTACACCAATTATATGGATGAATTTAGGTTCGAATCCTCGTCCCATTTCTGATCACCCATTTCCTATTCTCAGAAAAAAATATCAAGAGACAAATATGAATACCCCTCATAAAAAAAACACATGTTCTTAACCATAACTGGGCTCTTTCTAACATTCAATTCAATGGGTAACATATGCATTATGCTGTCACTGTGTTGTGGTAGGTGGATGGTTGATTTCCCACTATACTTAAGATTTCAAAGCGACATGTCCAATCCTACTCTACAAGCTCAGTTATAGTTTTATCCACTGTGGGGTACACCAATTATATGGATGAATTTAGGTTCGAATCCTCGTCCCATTTCTGATCACCCATTTCTTATTCTCAGAAAGAAATATCAGGAGACAAATATGAATACCTTTAATAAAAACACATGTTTTTAACTATAACTTGGCTCTTTCTAACATTCAATTTAATGGGTAACAAAATATCAGGAGACAAATATGAATACCTCTCATAAAAACACACATGTTCTTAACCATAACTTGGCTCTTTCTAAGATTCAATTCAATGGGTAACATATGCATTATGCTGTCGCTGTGTTGTGGTAGGTGGATGGTTGATTTCCCACTATACTTAAGATTCCAAAGCGACATGTCCAATCCTACTCCACAAGCTCAGTTATAGTTTTATCCACTGTGGGGTACACCAATTATATGGATGAATTTAGGTTCGAATCCTAGTCCCATTTCTGATCACCCATTTCTGACCCACCATTTCTGATCACCCATTTCTGACCCACCATTTCTGATCACCCATTTCTTATTCTCAGAAAGAAATATCAGGAGACAAATATGAATACCCCTCAAAGGATTGAAGGGAAAGGCCTGCCGGTATGTGTAACAGGAGCAGGGGGATACATCGGATCATGGCTGGTAAAGACTCTTCTGGAGAATGGCTATACAGTGCATGCCACTCTCAGAGATCTAGGGAACCCATCAAAGAATTCATTCCTTCTCTCACTCCGAGGAGCCCACGAGAGGCTTCGTCTTTTCAGAGCAGATATCTGCGAGGAAGGGAGCTTTGACTCTGCCATCCATGGCTGCCACGGCGTCTTTCATGTTGCCACTCCCATGGACTTTGGTTCCCAAGATCCGGAGGTAAGTGAAACAATAAAGAAGAAAGTTACCGACTTTTTTTTAGGACAAGGAGATTGATATCAATTGAATTGTTGTACAGAAAGAAGTCATTGAGGCTGCCGTGAGAGGAACTCTGAATGTTCTCAAGTCCTGCGCAACGACCAAAAGTGTAAGGCGCGTGGTTTACACTTCATCTTCAACTGCTGCTTCTTTTCTAGAGAAACCAGTGGAAATCATCGATGAATCATGCTGGAGCTCAGTAGATTTCATCCGACAAAATAAACCCCCCGGTTGGGTAAGTTTATTGCAGGAGTTTATGCTTTAAATTAAACAGTGCAGAAAATTTTACATCTTTCGTGGTGCATGCATGCAGATGTAGTATGTGTCAAAACCCCTGGCAGACCGGCTGCCATGCAGTTTGCTAAATAAAACAAAATGGAAGTGGTGAGTATTGTGCTAGTGACAGTAGCGGGTCCTTGGCTAACAACTGGAGTTCCCGTTAGCGTGGATGTAACCATGTCCCTCATCACAGGTTAACAAACTCTATATTATTTCTTCGTTTTCAATTAACATGGTAACCTGGAGTAATTAACATTTTGCACCATCTGGTTTTATAAATTAATAGAAAACACTCAGGTATGTGGTTTTCGTTTGAATTTATTGTGCTTTATTTTTCAAATCTTTGATTATGCAGGTTTTCACAGTGTGATATAATGTTAGAGATATTTTTGGATCAAATCTGTGTGTAGAGTTAAATTTCTGAGTATGCAGGTTTTCACAGTGTGATATAATGTTAGAAATATTTTTGGATCAAATCTGTGTGTAGAGTTAAAAATTTCTGAGTATGCAGGTTTTCACAGTGTGATATAATGTTAGAGATATTTTTGGATCAAATCTGTGTGTATTGAGTTTTGAAATATAAAATTGATAATTGTCTACTTTAAATCTTGGAAGTTTCAAAACTCCACACAAATGTTTGATCTAGAAATATGCCCAACATTTTATAATATTTTTTAAATATATTTTAACTATTATTTTTTCTCAAAATTTATTATAAATTAAAAATTTAGATAAATTTAAACTAATTTTTCTTAGAATTTTGTATTTATATCTCTATCCTTTTAAAAAGAAGTTTGATGCACATTCTTTTTGTTTTATTTTTTATCTCTCGAACATTCAAATAAAAATTGATTGATGATTTAAAGCTATACTTGAATTGCAGGCAACACACAATGGCAAGGAATGTTGAAATCCGTTGTCACATCCTTTGCTCATATTGAAGATGTGTGCAGAGCTCATTTGTTTTTGATGGAACAACCTATAGTGGAAAAAAGATACATTTGCTCTGCCCACAGCACCACTTTATCAGAGTTTTCAAATTTCATTTGTAAGCATTGTCCACAGTACAAGATAGCCATCCAGTAAGTAATCCCTTGCTCTCATCTTTTCTTTTCAAGGTTGCCACTGTGCATGTGGGATTAGTTATATATTTTTGTGAGCATTTTTTTAACAGGTCAAGTGCAAAGTTTGATGGCAGTGATGGTGATGTTATAACCATGTCATCCAACAAACTACTCGATCAAAAAGATACATTTGCTCTGCCCACAGCACCACTTTATCAGAGTTTTCAAATTTCATTTGTAAGCATTGTCCACAGTACAAGATAGCCATCCAGTAAGTAATCCCTTGCTCTCATCTTTTCTTTTCAAGGTTGCCACTGTGCATGAGTTAGTCATGATTTTTGTGAGCATTTTTTTTTACAGGTCAGAGATTGCAAAGTTTGATGGCAGTGATGGTGATGTTATAACCATGTCATCCAACAAACTACTCGATCTGGGATTTATTTACAAATATGATATGGGTGACATCATTGACCAAACCCTACAACATTTCTATAAACTGGGCATACAGATCAAATAATTTCTATACAAACGAATTGAATAGATTGTTTTATATATAGAAATGAGAACAAAAAGTAGTTTGAAGATAATGCCACGATGTTACAGTTGAATTCTTCTTAATATTATGCTGCGTTTGGAGTTGAAGGTTAAATATAAATAATTGTTTGAATTACTAAATCCTTTCCTCTATGTGTTGTAATTGCAACTGTCTAATGAGTCTTTATTTGGAATGCAAAATCGTTTATAGAAACTTACTGGGTTGTCTAAATGTTCTATCTTGTTTACACTTTATACCTAAAGTGTCAAAACACTTCATCTTCTTTTCTATTTTTGGAAAACAATTTTATATTTTTGAAAAACAGTTACATTAAACTCCATCTTCTTTTCTATTTTTGGAAAACAATTACATTAAAGAAGGTTGGAAATTAGCACGCAAGAGGATAAAAGATAAAACTGAATAAAACAGTTTTCTATTTTTGGAAAACAGTTACATTAAAGAAGGTTGGAAATTAGCACGCAAGAGGATAAAAGATAAAATTGAATATTTGAAAGGGCTGGAATTTTTTTTGAGCAGAAAGGTTGAACTTCTCAAGTTCATAAAAAACAATTTTTAGTAAAATAAAATCATTTAAAAAATAAGAATAAAAAGTAAATATTCTTCAATGCAATATTCTTCAAGTCGTCCAAGTCGTTGAGGTTATTGGCAGAGGAATGTTTTGCTAATCCACCTAATTTATTTCTTGCACTTCTAATACACTTCCCTTGCACTTCTAAATTTATTTCTGTGTTCTTAAATTCGGTAACCCTCCCTTAATATGATGAGAGTTGCGGGGATTTGAACTCACGATGAGGGAAGATAACATCATTATATGTAAGAACTTCAAATCATATTAAAGAATTATTATGAAAAAAAATAATGGACATCAAATAGAACCCAAACATGCGAATGAACGATTCTCTGACTGAGGAGAACAACCCAAACATGCATATCATTCGCTGAGCGATTCTTTGACTCAAGAGAACCTAAACATGCATATCATTCACTCAGCAATTCTTTGATTGAGGATTTTCGTCATTGTGTGCAACTTATAGCCACGGATTCCCTCTAAATTTTATTTTGAACATATATAGAGATAGGTAGAGGTTAGTTTATTAGAATTTTTAATTTTAATGTTGTTCTAATTTGCTCATAATGAAACACTGGTCTTATGAGGAAAGTTGGTTGATTTATGGTTGCTCTATAATCCAGAGCTTCCATTGAGGTTTGGCCACTTTCTTTTCACCATGGTCAATGCCAAGGATGGTGAGGCTCATTTCTTCAAGATAGGTAGCCTTCAACTCTTAAGAAGGACCAAACTAGCTAATGATATGTTTAGACAATAAATTGCAATGAGGTTAGATAATAAATTGCAATGAGGTTACATACTAATATTATCCAAAGATTCTCCTCGGATGGGGTGCTAGTGCGGGACAGATGTCATCCGGAGGGGGCGTGAAGCGGCTAGCATGGCGATGGCCATGTGATAAGAGCGTGGCACACCATCCTGCCACCCTCATGCATTTAAGCCTGGCTTGCGATGGCCTAGGCACCATTACTCTCGATGTACCTGGCCTCAGCTTGCTGTCTTTTCGATGGCACAACGCCATGAATTCGAATTTACTCTGCGAGTGCGCCTTTGCCTCCTTTCGCTGCCTCGACGCCATGCCTCCTACCAGATGCATTTGCAGAGGTTCCCTCCCTTTGCTAAGCTCCCCTGCAACCTGCATTACTTCCAGCTACACCTCCATTACATGTGCTTCCCCCCCTACGCCTGCATTCCCCCTCAGCGCCACCGACATTCCAAGGCAAAGAGAAAAATCAAGGCGCAGCTCGACCTGGCAACCAAGTCGGTCGCAAGTGCCTCTTAGAATGTCGCCTGCATCATTCCCTAACTCGTCACCTACTTCATCTTCCTCGCACTCCTCTCTGTCACAGTCTCGACAAGGTCCTAGTGACCTCCTGGTCCTCTCCTCACCCTCCGCTACTCGGCTAGAATGGCTTTCCCTCTCTGACAATTCACTGGGTTTCCACCTAGGGCCCTCTTTCGATTTCGCCTCATCCTCGTTACTGCCTCCTATAGTCCCACCAAATTCATCGGCGAGCACACCTGACCAGCTAGAGAACTCTTCCAGTCGGCCTCACCTGGGAGCGATACCAAATCTCCTGGGGCCACAACCAGGGCCTCACTCCTTCTCAGAATCGGTACCAGACTCACAATTGCAGGACAACCTCGTTATCTTGCAAGCTCTGGTATTTGAGCTGCGAAAAGGCTTGGACGACCTTCAATTTCGACTGGAAGTCATGGATGGAAAGGCCTCAACACTCCTGCAATTGCTCTTCACTTTGCAGGGGGTTTACCACTCTACACCAGGAGCAGGCGAAGCCACAGCGGAAGGAAACAGAGGTGACTTAGGGGATGGAGGAGCAGATGCTATAGGGGTTGGCGACGAAGACGATTCGGGCTTTGCCATGCATGTGGTCATGGACGAGAAAGGTACACCTGTCGAAGAGGAAGTGTCTAGCGACGACATCGACGCAGGAACGACCATGCATGAGGCCATGGAAGAGGGTGGTACATTGGCCGAAGCCGGAAGGGAGGGGGGCGACACGGGCGCTGCCATGCACGAGCACATGGAGTGGGGGGGGGGACAATCGTCGAAGAGGAAGTTGTGGACCCGACGACCTTCGCCACCTCCCAGTTCGCGTGGTCGCACTTCAGGTCAACCGCATGACCAACACAGGTGTCCTCATGTCAATTTAGCCAAGTGCTTGACTTTCTTTTGCCTCATGGAGGCCAGGACCATGCTTGACATGCTGTTTATATGTTTAAGTTTATATGTTTAAGTTTTATCATTTCTAAGACTAGTAGCTTAAAACATTTGGCTTTACTTTTACCGGCTGGTTGAACTAGTTTCCCCTTGGGGCAGTTCAATTATTACAGTTCGGAACTCTGGATGATTTTTGTAACTCTGGTTTTTTGAAGGATTTTTATACAACTCTTATTTATTAAAAAAAAATATTATCCAAAGATTCGACTCATTTATCGACTATACAACCAGGAGTATAATTTTTAGTATGAAGGAGCATGATAAATTCATTGCTTGGGTGTGGTTTGCGGGGACTTTTTCACCATTGGGAAAAGTTCAATTCCAATGAGGATTGCTTAACCTGGAGCCATGGGGACACCTTGAGGTAGTGATTGAATGTGTAGTTGCAACAAGAGTGACACACTAGAGATTTAATACATATAATTCTAGTTGTTGGTCTGAATCATTTTCATCATCCATTCTACGTTGTATTGCAAGTCTTCTTTCTCATGCAATGCCTTGCATTCATGAGAAAGAACATACTCACATGGTATAGACATACACGTGGATACATCTACTACACGCTTACAATTATCTACTCCACTTTAACGCTGCATACATTTTCGTTGCATATCGGATTGCTAATATATGCAGGTTGTGTTTCACAATTATGTAAATATTGTAAATATTGTATTGCATGCGTCATATCCATCGCATTTGTTTAAATCCTCACTTGTTGTGTTGTGACTTCACACTGTTTGAAAATTATTATTAAAATGTGGGTTATGATGTTATTATTACCATCTTAATGTTATATT